>MU685358.1:156249-190284 GCA_026770625.1 Nicotiana glauca
CTCAAACCATCCAACTGGAGACCGACATCGCCTACCATACAACGCCTCATATGGAGCCATCTGAATGCTGGACTGGTAGCTGTTGTTGTAGGCGAACTCTGCTAAAGGAAAAAACTGGTCCCACGAGCCTCCAAATTCAATGACACAGGCTCGGAGGATAACCTCTAGAATCTGAATAGTCCTCTCGCACTGACCGTCCGTCTAGGGATGAAATGCTATACTCAACTCAACCTGGGTGCCCAACTCTCGCTGACTCGCTTTCCAGAAGCGCGAGGTAAACTGCGTACCTCGGTCCGAAATGATAGATACCAGCACCCCATGAAGGCAAATAATCTCCCGGATATAAATCTCAGCTAACCTCTCGGATGAATAGGAGACTGCTACAGGAATGAAATGTGCTGACTTGGTCAGTCTATCAACAATAACCCATATCGTATTGAACTTCTTCTGGGTCAACGGAAGTCCGGTAACAAAATCCATGGTAATCCTCTCCCACATCCACTCGGGAAGCTCAATCCTCTGAAACAAACCACCAGGCCTCTGATGCTCATACTTAATCTGCTGACAGTTCAAATATTGAGCCACATATGCAACATATCTTTCTTCATCCTGCGCCACCAATAGTGCTGCCTCAGATCCTGATACATCTTCGCGGTGCCCGGGTGAATAGAATACCGAGAACTATGGGCCTCCGCTAAGATCAACTCTCGAATCCCCTCGACATTGGGCACACAAACTCGCCCCTGCAATCTCAAAAAACCATCACTACCAAAGGTCACCTCCACGCTGCAGCGTGTCTCTCAGGACACACAAATAGGGATCATCAAACTACTGATCACGGATACGCTCCAATAATAAGGCACGAGCGACCGTGCAAGTTAACACTCGGCTAGGCTCAGAAATATCTAACCTCACAAATCGATTGGACAAGGCCTGAATATCCAAAGCAAGCGATCTCTGGCTGACCGGAATATAAGTAAGACTATGCATGCTGGCGGACTTCCTACTCAATGCATCGGCCACCATATTGGCTTTCCCCAGGTGATACAAAATGGTAACATCATAATCTTTCAATAACTCCAACCATCTCCTCTGCCTCAAATTCAACTCCTTTTGCTTGAACAAGCATTGGAGACTCTTGTGATCATTGTACACCTCACGTGTCACACTATATAGGTAATGCCTCCAAATCTTTAAAGCATGAACAATAGCTGCCAACTCTAGATCATGAACTGGATAATTCTTCTCGTGGATCTTCAATTCCCTCGAAGCATAGGCAATAACTCTGCCATCCTACATTAATACTGCACCAAGCCTAATTCGGGAAGCATCACAGTAGACTATATAAGGCCCTGATCATGTGGGCAAAACCAATACCGGTGTCGTGGTCAGAGCTGTCTTGAGCTTCTGAAAGCTCGCCTCACACTCATTCGACCATCCAAACTGGGCACCCTTCTGGGTCAATCTGGTCATCGAGGCTGCAATAGATGAAAACCCCTCCACAAACCGATGATAGTAGCCTGCCAACCCTAAGAAACTCTGAATCTGTATAGCTAATCCTGGTCGAACAAATCGTCAATCCTCGGCAGTGGATACTTGTTCTTTATCATCACTTTGTTCAATTGTGTAATCAATACACATCCTCATCGAACCATCCTTTTTCTTCACAAATAACACTGGTGCACCCCAAGGTGACATGCTGGGTCTAATGAAACCCTTCTCAAGCAAATCCTGTAGTTGATCCTTTAACTCTTTCAAATATGGCAGGGCCACTCAATACGGCAGGATAGAAATGGGCCGCATGCCCGGAGCTTGATCAATATAGAAATCAATATCCCTGTCGGGCGGTATAGCCAGCAGGTCTGAAGGGAAAACCTCGGGGAACTCCCGAACAATAGGAACATAATCAATAGAAGAGACCTCTGCGCTGGAATCGTGAACATACGCCAGATAATCTAAACACCCCTTCTCGACTATGCGTCGAGCCTTCACATATGAAATAACACTGCATGTGGTATGCCCTGGGTCCCTCTCCACTCCAAACGGAGCAAATCTGGCAAAGACAACGTCACGGTCTTGGCGTGACAATCCAAGATAGCATGATACGGGGACAACCAATCCATCCATAATATAACATCGAAATCCACCATGTCGAAGAGCAATAAATCAACACGGGTCTCAAGGCCCTCAAACACTACCACACAGGAATGATGCACTCGGTCGACCACTATAGAATCGCCCACCGGTGTAGATACATAAACAGGAATACCCAAAGCATCACTAGACATGACCAAGTATGGTGCAAAATAGGACGACACATATGAATACGTAGACCCAGGGTTAAATAGTACTGATGCATCCCTATCACAGACTAGAATAGTACATGTAATAACTACATCTGAAGACTCAGCCTCTGGCTTGGCTGGAAGAGCATAACACCGGGGTTGGGCCCCACCTCCCTGAACCACATCTCTGGAATGGTCGGCTGCTGGCTGGCCTCTACCTCTGGCGGTCCGAGCTCCATCTCTATAATCCCTACCTCCACCTCTAAGACCTCTACCCCCGCCTCTAGCTGGTTGTACGGCCTATAGATCACCTGGTGCCTAAATCATGGGGCGAGGACCCTGCTGCTGGGAACTACCCGAAGCTCGAGGGCAAAATCTGACAATGTGACTCTGGTCACCACAACCGTAACAAGCCCTCGGCTGCTGAGACTGCTGACCCTGTTGACCTGAATGTCCACCCCAAAAACTCTAAAGTGGTGGGGCACTGATGGGTGCTGATGGGGAACTGTAAAGCTACTGGTCAGAATAATGCGACTGAGAACCACGAGCATTTGAAGTACCATGAGAAACATGAAGAGCTGACTGAAAAGGCCTCGGAGGATGGCCTCTACCATAAGAATCTCTACCTCCATACGAGGTACCACTGAACCAAACTGTATGACGGGGCCTCTTATCTGACACATGAGCACCTCCCCGTGCAAGATCCATCTCAACTCTACGGGTCACATTGGCCGCCTCCTGAAAAGAAATCTCACTCCCGGCTCCCATAGCCATCTGGAGACGGATCGGCTGAATTATATCAATATACCTCCGCACCCTCTCTCTCTCTCGGTGAGGAGTATAACAGTAGCATCGCGTGCTAGATCGATGAACCGGGTCTCATACTGAGTGACTGTCATAGAGCCTTGCTGGAGACACTCGAACTGTCTGCGAAGAGCCTCTCGCTGAGTAACTGGGAGAAACTTCTCCAAAAACAACTCTGCAAACTGGTCCCAAGTTGGGGATGGCGACCCTGTTGGTCTGGCTATACAATAGTCCCTCCACCAAGTCTTGGCGAATCCAGACAGACGAAAGGTGGCGAAGTCGACCCCATTGGTCTCCACAATACCTATAGTTCGAAGAACCTCATGGAAGCTATATAAGAAATCCTGGGGGTCCTCTGTAGAAGCACCGCTGAATGTGGTGGTGAAGAGCTTGGTGAACCTATCCAGCCTCCACAAAGCATCTGCGGACATAGCCGCTTCATCGCCAGTCTGAGTCACATTACCCGGCTAAACTGCCACAGCTGGCTGAACCACTTGAACCTGAGCTTGGGGAGCTACCTACTCTGGAGTACGTGTAGCAGGAGTCTGAACCCCTCCTCCAGCCTGAGAATTGACTGGTGCTACTGGAAGCAAACCCGCTCGAGAGACGATCTCCAAAAAGCCTACCAACCTGACCAAAGCGTTCTAAAGAACTAGGGTGGCTATAAACCCCTCTGGGACCTGAGTTGGGCCCACCAGAGCTACTGGGGCTGGAATCTCCTCGTCATAATCAATATGAGGCTCCACCTCTAGGATTGTTGCTCGGGTCTGAGCTCTGCCCCTGCCTCGGCCTCTGGCACAGCCTCGGCCTCACCCTCTGCCCCTCGTAGGAGCTGCTGCCGGGGGCTCGGGCTGCTGCGCGATAAAAGAGAAAGCATGTGTTCTCGCCATCTGCAAAAGAACAAAGTAGAAATTCAATTAGCATTGAGAAACAGAACCACACGACAAGAAAGAACAAATGTGAAACTTATCCTAACACTGCAGCCTCTGGGGATAAGTACAGACGCCTCCGTACCGATCCCTCAAACTCTACTAAGTTTGTCCGTGAGTCATAAGACCTATGTAACCTAGTGCTCTAATACCAACTTGTCACGACCCGGATTTCCCACCCTCGGGAGTCGTGATGGCACCTACTAATAAGGTCTAGGCAAGCCAACTTAATTTACTTCTTTTAGCAATTATCGATCATTTAATAACAACAACGCATAATATGATAAAGCAGAAGTCTCAATATATGATTAACTGGAAGAAATGCAGAAGTTTAACAAAACCCTCTACCCAAGAACTGGAGGCACAAACTCACAAACGTCTAGAGAATGCTAAATACAACGTCTGAATAAAAACGTAACTCTGTTTGTTCCGATACAAAGGAAAAAAAACTAAAGTAAGGATAGAAGAGACTCCGGGGCATGCGGACGTCAGCAAGGCTACCTCGAAATCTCTGGACTAAAGTCAGCTGCCAATCAACTACTGTTGTCCAAAAGCTGCTCCAGCTCCGTGATCTGTGCAAAAGAGCACAAAAGTGTAGCATCATCACAACCGACCCCATGTGCTGGTAAGTGTGTGGCCTAACCCCAGCGAAGTAGTGACGAGCCTAGACAGGACTACCAAAATCAACCTGTGCAATTCAATATATATATATATATATATATATATATATATATATATATATATATATATATATATATATATATATATGTATATATGCAATAGAATAGAATACAGAAACTTAACAAGTCAAGAGGGAGAGGAGCATGTTACAGGGGATGCAACAATCCAGATAACAAAACCAACAAATAAAAGGGGTGAAAACGTACAACTGTAATATCAACGAGAGTAGAAATTCAACAATTTGCACGACACCATCCTTCGCTCTTTTACCCTCGTTCTCACCAGAACAATCAAATCAGGGAACGGAATGTTCCTTCGTATATTAATAATCAAAACATGGCACAGAATGTCCCTTCGTACATTAATAATCGAAACATGGCACGGAATGTTCCTTCGTGCATTAATAGACAAAACATGACATGTAATGTTCCTTTGTGCATTAATAGTCAAAACATGACACAGAATGTTCCTTCATGCATTAATAATCAAAATATGGCACGGAATGTTCCTTCGTGCATTAATAGTTAAAACATGGCACGGAATGTCCCTTCGTGCATTAATAAACGAAACATGGCACGGAATGTTCCTTTGTGCATTAACATATTCTCAACACAAATCGTGCACGACATCAACCTTTGTGCTTTATCACTCTTCCTCACCCAAGCAACAATCACAACCAATGGGGAGAGGGGGTAGACAAATAGTAAAGATGTCCCGGCAAGGGAAACGCAAGTAAACAATTAAATCCCGACAAGGGAACAACAATATACGAATACAGCCCGGAAAGGGAATAATCACATTTCTTTCTCTTTCTTTCCTTTCTTACTCAATAATTACTATATCATTCGAGCCAACGCTCCAAAGAGTTCAATAATTATAGTTTTTTCTCATACTCTTTACATTATATAGAAATCATCAATTACACAAGGAAGAGTCACAAAAAAATTAGAATAAGCACAAATAAGGACTCACGGTCGTGCTAGATACCAGTGTATAGATACTCGTCACCATGCCTATACACCGTACTCGAAAATTAGCAATTAGCAAACAATACTCTAATCCTATTCCCTCAAGCCAAAGTTAGATCAAACACTTACCTCAACTCCCACGGCTAGAATCAACCAACAACGACCGCTTTCCCTCTCGAATTCAGCTCCAACTCAATTAAATCTATGAAATAACGACTTTATAGTATCAATAATAGCTAAACAAATCAAACCCAATGCCTAAATATAGATTCCTAACCTTTCTCCCAAAAATTCCAAAATCGACCTCGGCCCGCTTGGTCAAAACACGAGGTTCGAACCAATTCCATATCACCCTTTCCCCCACGAGCCCGAATGTACAATTTGTTTTCAAATTCGTAAAAAAAATCAAAAATCCCTAACTCTACCCATTTTCCCCAATTTCAACCCTAATCCATGGGATTTAAGCTTAGAAATTCACTAATTAATGAAGAAAAATGAAGGAAATAAGTGAGGATTTACTAATCCAAGTGGTCTTGAAGAATGGGGCCTCCAATGGAATCCTAGAGCTTGGGGAAGAAGAGAGCTCGTGTGAATTTTGAGTGAAACATGTATGTTTTGATTCTGGAAACTTAAAAATATAATTGGGCGCATTTGCCCTATGCGTTCGCGAGAGAGAGGTCGCGTTCGCGATGGGCAACTGGACAGGGCATTGCGTTCACAATTGGGGGAATGAGAACACGAAAGAGAAAGCTGAGGGGATGAAGAATTGTTATACGCGAACGCGTGAAGAGCCACGCGGATGCGATGTGGAAACTGGTAAAGTTACGCATTTGCAAATAGTGGAATGCGAACGCGAAGAAGGAATTTTTGGGGTTCTGAAATTGGCTTACGCGATCGCGGGGGTTGTGACGCGAACGCGAAGTAGGGAACCTGGGAAGCATCACGAACGCGAGATGAAGTCCGCGAACCCAAAGAAGGGAATACCTGTGCAAAAATTGCAGAAAATCTGCTATCATCCTAAGTCCAAAACCATCCCGAACACCTCCAATACTCCCGAGCCCTCGGGGCTCCTAACCAATCATACACACTAACTCGACAACATCCTACGAACTTAACCGAGTGATCAAATCGCCAAAATAACATCATAAATGATGAATCAAACCTCAAAATCAACACTTTTTCATCAAACTTCTTAAACTTTCACCTTTCGATATTTTAGGTCCGAAACACATCAAATGACATCCGATTTCAACCAAATTTTACAGAAAGCGCTTAAACTATATATAAGACTAGTACCGGGCATCGGAACCAAAATACGAGCCCAATACCACAATCTTCTAATCCATTTTCATTTCAAATTTCCATAAAAGTTTCAGAAAAACAATTTCTTTTTAAAATTTATTTCTCAGGCTCGAGGCCTCGGATTTTGATTTCGGGCATACGCCCAAGTCCCGTATTTTTCTACGGACCCTCCGGGACCGTCCAATCACGGTTCCGAGTCCGTTTACCCAAAATATTGATCAAAGTCAACTTTAATCATATTAATATCAAAATTCATCATTTTTCACACAGAATTCATATTTAAGCTTTCTGCTACGCGCCCGTACTGCGCACGCAAATCAAGGAGACTAAAAATGAGGTTTTCAAGGCCTCGAAAGTGCAAAAAAGAGAGAAAATAAGTGATGACCCTTTGGGTAGTCACACCTACTTTACAGGTGGGCACCTGACTGTTGAACTCGAATGTATTCCCATGCTCTGTAGGTGGGTGTCTGACTGCTAAACTTGAATTGTATTCCTTTGCTCTCCAGGTGGGCTCCTGATTGCTGAACTTGAATTGTATTCTCTTGCTCTCCAGGTGGGCGCCTGACTACTGAACTTGAATGTATTCCCTTGCTCTCCGGGTGGGTGCCTGACTGCTGAACTTGAATTGTATTTCCTTGCTCTCTAGGTGGGCGCCTGATTGTTGAACTTGAATTGTATTCCCTTGCTCTCTAGATGGGCGTCTAATTGCTAAACTTGAATTATATTTCCTTGCTCTCCAGGTGGGCACCTGATTCCTGAACTTAAACTGCTTCTCCCTGTTCTCCAGGCGGGTAACTGACTTCAATAAACAAAACAAAGACAATTTTCTACCCTATTTTGGTAGTTGGGCATATCTGTGAGTGTTAAACTAAATCATGTTACCAAATATTCTAAGAATTAAAAGATAGATCTTGAACTGTAGTCCCTTGCTCTCCAGGTGGGCGCTTGATTGCTGAAACTTGATTTGTATTCCCTTGCTCTCCAGGTGGGCGCCTGATTCCTGAAACTTGAACTGTATTCCCTTACTCTCCAAGTGGGCACCTAATTGCTGAAACTTGAATTGTATTCCCTTGCTCTCCAGGTCGGTGCCTGATTGCTGAAACTTGAATCGTATTCCCTTGCTCTCCAGGTGGGCGCCTGATTACTAAAACTTGAATCGTATTCCCTTGCTCTCCAAGTGGGCGCCTGATTGCTAAAACTTGAATTATATTCCCTTTATCTCCAGGTGGGCGTCTGATTGCTGAAACTCGAACTGTATTCCCTTGTTCTCTAGGTGGACGCCTGATTGCTGAAACTTGAACGGTATTCCCTTGCTCTCCAGGTGGGCGCCTGATTGCTGAAACTTGAATTGTATTCCCTTGCTCTCTAGGTGGGTTCCTGATTGCTAAAACTTGATCTGTTTCTCCCTGTTTTCTAAGTGGGTACCTGATTTCAACAAAAATAGACAAAACAAAGAAACTTTTCTGCCCCAGTTTGGTAGTTTGGGCACATATGTGAGTGTTAAACTGAATCATATTACCAAATATTACTAAGAATTTGAAAGCTAGGTCCCATTGTCCGAGGGGTCCTGACAACTCCTAATTAAATGACAGTTTTAGATCTAAATTATATCTTCTAGAGGTATTACTTTCGCTGAATCTTGTTATCTAAGAGGGTCTTAAAACTAAATCCCATTATCTAGGAGGGTCCTGAAAATCAAGTATTATCTTAAAAGTGACAATTTTTATGACTGAATTATACTACTCTACAATAGAACTTACGATACATCTTATTATCTAATAGATATCTTAAAGCTAGGTTCCATTATTTAGGAGGGTCCTGAAAACTCATAATTGAATCCTATCTTAAACATGCAAACTTTAAAACCAACATATATTTCTTGGGGTATATTTGTGCTAGATTTGCTACTTATGATTATTTTGATTTTTAAACTAGGTCCCATTTTCCAAGAGGGTCCTAAAAATTTACGGTCATACCTATCTGGTGCTTGCCTTTCCTTACGGTGGGTTTCTCCGAAACAAATGATATTTTCTGCCCCTGTTTCAAATCAAAGAAAAATCTTGTCAGTTTAGAAAATATGGTGGTTTGTTTGTGGCCTTGACTTTGAGGGAGATTGCTCCTTCACTTCCCATGATAACTGATTTCCACTTGAAGACCTTGCTTGTTTATTGACTAACCACTTTCTCTGCCGTCCTTGTCACAAAAAATACCTTTTCTCCGTTCAGACCCAATATCCTCTATTTGTTGCATTGCTCATGAACTGGCATCTACCCAACCTTTGTGTCTCATATGAATCCCAAAGCACGTTCATTCCCCCACTCCGTGTGTATGTTGTTCTTTCTTGACTTAAACCACTAGCCTTGGCCTTGAGGTCTGTTGCTCCTTCACTTTCCATGATAACTGATTTCCATTCGAAGACCATGCTTGTTCCTTGACTAACCACTTCCGTTGTCACCCTTAACACAGAAAATACCTCTTCTCCATTCAAACCCAATATCTTCTATCTGTTGCATTGCTCATGAATGACATTTACCAACCTTTGTGTCTCACATGAATCCCAAAGCACAACACTTTTCACCCCCTTATTGCGTATGTTGTTCTTTCTTGACTTAACCACTGGTCATGTCCTTGAGGTCTACGGCTCCCTCATTTGCCATGATAACTTTGATTTCTGCTTGGAAGGTCTTGCTCGTCACTAGTTTACCACCCTTTTGTCAATCTTATCACATGAAATACCTTTGATTTGTTCACCTTAACCCTTCATCCGTTGCATCGTTCATGAATTGATATATACTAAGACTTTGTATTTCACAAAGAACCCAAAGCATGTTGATTATTAACAACTCAGTGTGCTTGTTGTTCTTTCCTGACTTATGATGCTTTGATGTGTTAACCAGACCCCATTTTGTGCAATTGGAAAGCTGGTGGCAAATTTTGAAATCATTTCCCACTTGTTATGACCAAACAGACTTAGGAAGAGGAAGTAAACAAAACAAAAGGAACATAGTAAAGGACAAAGGAAAGAGATGATTCCTAATAATAAAGCTACAAAGTAGAAACCTATCAGATGTGGATACTAACTCTAATGACCATGACATGCACCTGTGGATATTCCGTCAAGAAAGTCTGATGTTCAACTCCTGTTATACCCCAAACCGTGAAACCGGGCTTCGATGCTCCGGCGTTAGTCATCTTTCACAATCTCCGTCTAGTGATTTCCCATCGGATTCTCAATCCCTATTCGACTTGTAGTTCCCGAAGGATTTTTGCCATCAAGCCTCTCTCCTTTTGTCCTTTCTCTCAACTTATAGTCGCCTCAAGGTACCCGTGAAGGTTTTCACCAATAAGACTCTCTCATTTTTTATTTCTCTCAGCTTTCATCGCCTTACGGTTCCCGTGAGGGTTTTCACCACTAAGACTCTCTCATTGTTTCATCTTCCTTGTTTGGATTAGAGTGTTGCCCCTGATACGAATCACTTCGACTTGCTCGACTTGGCATCTCTCTAAGACTGATCGGAAGGTCTTTCTTTGGACAGTAATGTGGGCTTTTGGATAGGGTTAGAAAGAAAGGGTATTAAAGGCTCAAAACAATTCAAATGGGTTCAAAACTACAACTTTCGGAATCAGATTTCTTACAACAACTACAACTTCTGCCTCAGTTTCTTGCTTGGGGATTTTTAGATTTTTATTTTGATGGGAATGAACCGTGAGGCTGCCTACGTATCCTTAAAAGGAATCAGGTCGAACGTAGTTCATGTCATAGAAATTACTTTGTTATTGTGATTTTTCTTTTCTTTTTCTTTTTCCCTTCTTTCCTTTTTTTTTGTTGTTTTTTTTCTCTTTGTTGTTTTTCTTCTCTTTTCTTTTTTTTTCTTTCTCTTTTCATTATTTTCTTTCTCTTTTCATTCTCTTTTCTCTTTTCTTTCTCTTTTCTTTCTCTTTCCTTTACTTATCTTTTGCACTTGCATTTCTGAACTTTGCTACTGATTCCAAATAAGGGTATGAAAGAAAATAAATAAAGCTCAAAGGGGTAACGAAGGATAAAGTGTTTAGATAGCAGAACAGAATGCCTTCGTCATTCCAATCTTCAAAACATTCAAAGTACAAACAATATAACTAAACAAACCAAGGAAAACATTCGTAACATCTTTTGATTGTACCAGACCTAATAACCATATCCACACATTCGCCTTCTACACCTGTTAACTAAAAGCACCATTGGACAACACTCTCCCTCTCTTTACCACGAACGACCCCTATCAAATTGGGTAAACTTTCCTTTAGCTTCAACCTGATGCGGCATGATGCATTTCAATAGGGTTTCTTTATGTTCTATTTGCCTCAATTTCACACAATTCGGGCTTGAAGTGATCGCAAAATGCCTTCACTTATTTCCCTCAAATGTCCCTACATCTTCAAATTTATTTCATTGCTTCATGACTAAATTGACTTTTAAAACCAGGATGAGAATTATGCGTGCATATCATGTCACTAGAGTCAATAGGAAAAGGACTATGAAAGGAAAAAAGTACTAAACAAAAATGACTTGAAATAACATAAAACAGAAAATTGCATTAGACAAATGGTGAAAGGGTTGAACAACAAAGCATGCAAACTAAACTGGGGTTACAACCTTGGAACAAACCTGGACAACACTAAACAATCCACTACGACTAAACAAACTAGGCAAAATCAAAGGATAGGAGGGTTTGAGTCACAAGATAATATCCGAATTACAACCATGAAAATAACCCGAACAACAGAAATGCAAACAAAATAAACTACAAAAACTCCTCCCTGACTAACCAAGAAAAGAGCGTCTTTCAAATCATCCAACTCAGCATCTTAGCAACTGAATTTTGCATCAACAATACTGGGACCTTCATAAGTCTCCATCACATTATTCTTAACAAATTGCTTTTCGGTTCCCTTTTCCTGTTTGTTCTTAGGATCAACCTCTGATAGCGCTGAAAGCTACGTAGCACGTGGATCTTCGAGGATCTCAGAAGAATTCTCATATTCCTTTTCAAAATAAATCATACCCACCATATACGTCTCATTATGCATAGGCGATGGACTTTGGCTAGTGCCTGTTGTATCTGAATTTTGCACGACAATGTCACCTGCAGCAATACGCTTATGAATTGCTTTCTTCATATTCCAACACTTCTCTATGTCATGCCCCATGGCATATGAGCAATATGCGTACCTTTGAGAAAAATCAAACTTCTTTGACAGAGGGTTCGGCATTTTTATCTGAATCGGCTTCAACATGTCCAATTGCCTCAACCTTTGAAACAAACTAGCATATGCATCTCTATAGGGGTGAGAGCCTTCTCTTTTTCTGCAACCTCTTATTCTTAAATTCTTGATTGGGCTAGAAACCTAATCCATGAGGGTTTTGGTAGGCTCGTGGGTAAGACATTTGGGGAAGTGGTGTGGGCCATCGCGGGCCTTGTGGGTGTGGAGCATATGGTGGTGCATTGTGGACAGGGTACTGGGAACATGAGGTATGACTTTGGGGATTTTGTGGAGAGAAGTGGCATTGGGAATAAATATTTTGAGCACAAGGATATCTATGGGGTCGATATTGAGGCTGAAAGCATTGAGCGGGACTGCCCACTGGATCCCGCCGTTGGCAGGGCTTAGCAACATCTTTTCCAATAACCGGAGAATTGACCCGAGCAAATTGTTCGTTCCACCTGAACCAAAATTCCCTAAAACTTTCCTTGAGTTTCTTTTCCATCTGAGATAGGGAGGAATGGTTTGGGACAATGTCTATATTGTACTGAAAATGTCGCACAAAATCTTGAGTCATATTATCCCATGTATGCCACTTACCAACACCTTGACGATTATTTCATTCCAAAGCTGCCCCAGTCAAGCTCTTATTGAAATAGGCCATCAACAAATCATCTTTCTCGCCAACACTTCTCATTTTACGGCAATAACCCCTCAGATGGGCTACCGGATCTCCACTCCCATCATACAAGTTAAACTTTGGCACTTTAAACCCTCCAGGCAGGCGAACGTCGGGGAACATACACAATTCTTTGCAAGACGTGTTAACCTAGTCTCCCATCCCTTGCATGTTCTTTAAGGATTGTTCTATGCCTTTCAGTTTTATGGATATCTCATCCCACCCTACATTTCCTGTAACCTCTTCATTTTCAGCATGAAGCTCATCCCGAGGGCTCTTCTTATATGAATCAAGAACCTTGTGGGCGACCTTTGAGGGGTAATATTGGGCATCACAAGATTTGAGTGGGTATTCATTATTGGGGGTAGTGGATATGACAGGAGGGAAATTTTGGGGAGAGGTAATTGGAGGAAGAGTGATGGACATACTGGGATAGTTGGAAAGTTCCAAAGCTTGGATAAAGGTAGCATCTAAGAAGCCAGGTGCTGGCGGGGTGGTGCCTTCCCATTCATCCAGGCCTAATACATGTCCATCATGTGTTGTCTTAACATCCTTGCCTCATCAGCCAAACCAGTATTCTATTCAACCAACTGCTTTCGGGCACCCGTATCAACCAACCCAGTTTTGTCGCTATCTGCCATTGCGTTTTGGCTTTATGTTGTAGAGAAGAGTTACCACTTCAAGAACCACAAACCAACCACCCTTCTGCTATGAGTACAACAAGATGAGGCCATCACGTTAGCGTCAGAGCATTTAACAGCAAAAATATCACATTGCGTACCATGCACCTAACAACAATTAATAGTTCTAGAATGACTTCGAGGGTCATAAGGTCACTTGGCATCATCCCAAATTTGTCCATTTGAATCTTCTCTTCTTCTTTTTTTATCTTGCACTTCTTAGCTCGCTCAATTTTCCTTTCCCTTTTTTTCCTGTGTGATTATCACTCTTTTCTTATCTCTCATTTCTTACAACCCATGATTTCACCTCTTTTTTCCCTTTCTTCTCTCTTTTTTTCCCTTTTTTCTTTTCTTTTTTCTTTGATAAATAAAAAAAATTATTCGATCGAACCCAATGTAGGTTTCCTACGTATCATGACCCCGCATGAATTAGATCTTTACATAGTTCCGGAAGATAAAGGAAACAAACTGACGTTCTCTTTTTTTTTTATCTCAATGACTATTATGACGACATAAGGAAAGTAAAAGAAACAAATCTCTATTTTGTTTTGAATTTTCTAGACTCAATGATCTATAACCTATTTTAAACTCAAGTTTATCGGGTTTTTTTCTTTCTTTTTTTCCTTTTGACACAAATTCTCTATCAAAAAAAAATCCTAGAAGAGAAAAATATTTTTGTGTTTTTTTTTGGAAGGAAATCATGTTGTTTTCTTTTCTTCTAGTCCATTATACTTGAGGTCAATCTATTAACCAACTTTACAAAACAACCATGTGACTCCAATTTATTTATGGCCTTGGCTTAATCTATGTGAACAAAAAATGGAATTCTATCAAATGACATGATGAGCAAGCATGAAAAACTCACTTAGTTCAATTTTAAATTTGTATCACATTAATCCGCACACTCCTGATTCTAGCTTATAATAGAAACCTTTGCATATCTAAACAAACCAAACTTCAATTTTAAACAAATACGCATGCTCAGTCATAGTAAGTGTCCACATCATCAATTAAAATGGCAATCATGAAAACCTTCTCGGCTAAACACATCCCAACCTTTTAGAATTAAAGTGACAAGCTAAAAGTAGAAAACAGATGCCATTAGCTATAACAATCCTTTGGTCCTTAAATAAAACTTGCATTAAACTAGCAGATTCAACTACTAGTAAGACTTGAGTTTTCAACTAACACTAAAGCCTAGGAATAAAAACAACACAGAGACAAGAGGAAGAGCACTACTAGCTGAACCACAATCAATCTGAAGCTAAGAGGTGCTATTTTCAGGCATATTGTTCATTAGCAACTTGAATATACATAATTCCCTTTCTAGATCCACAATATAGCAGGCTTGACAGCCTTAAATAATATCATTTAAAGGTTTAAAATAGTCTCTAAAACAACTATGCTCAAACAAATTCAAATCCGATACTTAAAACAGAACAAGTGATATAAAAGACTAAACTTCAGAAGCTAATATAAAATGGACACTGAACAAAAAGTAAAATCACATAGCTAATAGGCAACAGAGTGCTAGAGTTAATCAACTTCCTTAACTTGAATTCAAAAACAACATCATAGCTTAGCCAGAACTCCAATTCTCATTCATGATATGAAGGAAATACCTGGATTTCAAGCCAAAAATAGAAAACTGAAGGGTCAGGAATAGAAACAACAGCAACAGTAGAATCAGCCCAGAAATGACCAAGGAAAACTGCTTTGAATCCAATTTTGAATCAACAGAAGTATCACTGAATACCCATCAAAATTTTAAACCAAACTTTTGATGACCAAGCTCAGAATCAAACCATTTCAACCCTCAGATAAATCAACAATCATTTCAGGAATTGGAAATATAAGAAGCCACAAAAACTCAATGAAACAGTAAATATCAGTGTAATTCTCTGCCGATCTTTTCAGGATTTTTTTAACTCTTCAATTTCTGCCTTGAAAGACAAGAAAAGATGCCGTTATAGGCAAGAAAGTAGGGCAACTTTCAAGTTCTATTTTTTGCATTTTGCCCCTTCATGAATTTTTGTTTTTGCTTAGCTAGCCTTAACTAAAAGTCTGAAATTCAATTTAAACCCCCCACCCAGCTTCCTAAAAACTTCTCAGTTAGTACTCCCAAGATTCCTCAAGGCTAAATCCCAAATTACCCCCCACAGCCCCTGAAACTACCCTCCCTTTCAAACAGTCCCCCGGGTCCGAATGACCCAACAAATGGGTCTGCATAGACCCAAATCAAATCCCCAATTGCACCTTTAGTTATTTAGAAGCCAATTAAACACTTGAGGACCCCTGGAATAGAACTTGACCCATGATTTTCCCACACAAAGAAATCTAAAACCATTTTTTAAAAAGTAGCCAAAACAAGAACAAAATTGACTGAACTAACCATCGATGTAATTCAATTAAATCAGAGTCCTAAATTTATTAACTAATGATAAACACATGATGATGAAACTGAGACAGTAATCATGCCATGACCAAAATGGGATTGAATAACAGACAAATCCTGAGTCAAATTCCGACTGAATTCTCCAAAAAAAGAAGAAAAGAAGAGGAACCGAAGCTGACATATCAAGATGAATCGAACAGAGGAAGAACTTAACTCACGGCACTTGAGTTCGAGCCTGACTTTCTGACTTCATCGCCAAATAATATTAATCGCTTGTTCTTTGTCAAGAACAAGCGGACAATACTATTTTGCGATAAAATTGACTATAAACGTTTAAGAAAACTGGAGCAATCACCTTGCATGCTTAGATTTGGACTTGGTTCTTAGAGATTCTGATTTTTGATTCAAGATTTGAGAGATTTAAGGAGGACTTGAGGGAAGTGGTTCATGGATTCAGTATGAGGGTTCTCTAGTGGTTCTGTGGGATCGATTTTGTGTAGTTTGGGAGCTAAATCGCCAATATCCATGGAGGATTAGGGTTGAGAAACTGAGACAAAGATGAGAGATGTGGGAGATGAAGAAGTTGACCCGTCTCTGAGGATGTTTGGACATATTAATTGTAATGGGGGGGTGGGGGATTTGGACCGGGCATATATGGGATTTGGGCCTGAGTTTAATGGGTGTGAGAGGGGAAACAACTGGGCCTGGGTGATTTGGGGTTTAGAGAACAGCCCAAACAAAATTTCCTTTCTTTTCTCTTTTCTTTCTTTTATTTTCTTTAAATTCCTTTTGTTTTCTTTTTCCTTTTCTTCTCTTTTTTTTTCAAAGTTAAATTAATTCCTAAATCAAAAATACTATTTAAACCTAAATGACAATTAACACAATTAAAATATTAAAATAAAACTACTAAAAATCAAAATTAATATTAAAAGGTGCCAAATAACTATTTTTGTGATTTTTCTTTTTTATAAAATAACTTAATTACTTAATTCATCCTAAAATGCTAAATTAAATCCTAAATGCAAGTGTACATATTTTTTCTATTTTTCATTAACTAAATAAAAATAAAAATGCATAGACAAGTGCAAACAATTAGCAAAAAATGTCACAAAATCCATAAAATTGCAAATAATGAAAAGAAATTTATTTTTCTTTAATTTATGGGAATAATTCATATAGGACAAAAATCACGTGCTCACATTAACTTCTTTTATATAAGTGGTCATCTCCTCCTTATTATAAACTGGTTTGGTTGTAAAAGTCTAGAAACCTAAATCGAATCCAAAACTAAGTAAAGGTACGAAGGGACAATCCTAATACTAAGAAGAAATAGAATAAACTGAGTAAAGATACGAAAACCAAAACTAATACAAATGGGATGGAAATTTAAGACACGAGGGACAATCCTAATACGGTCAATAAACTAAGAAGAAATTGAATCTTAAACCAAGACTAAAGAGTCAATGGAAATTGAATCAAAACTTATAGCTTTTCATGTTTTGATGATCTAACATACTTGTTGTGAAGAACCAGATAGAGAAAATGATCCACATTTCAACTGTCCTAGTTCAAGTTTGAAAATTAGAAAATGAATGAACGAACTCGGGAAGGAACACAACAGGGACCTGGTGACCTGGATCCTTAGGGTTCTCCGATAAATGTACAAGTCAGTGATTATCCGCAATCATTATAAAGAGGAACACAACAGGGACCTGTCTCTTAAGGTTCCCTGGCAGAAGTACAAGGCAACTGAACAGCAGGAACGTAATAGTAGAAAGTGACTATCTCACAACTATTACAGAAGAGGAAGACAACAGGGACCTGGTCCGTTAGTGTTCTCTGACAGAAGTACAAGTCCACTATCCAGCTGGAACGCAACTACACAGAAGTCACTGTTCAGACAGTACAACAGTCACTTCTCATTGGGAAGAAGCATACATTAAGAATTGACATCACTATCCATTATGATATCTTTTGTAATATAATAACCTAGTGCAAGACACAATGCCTTTGTGCATTCAGTGATATTCTCTCGAGCATAACAACGTTCATCCGTCATTGAAGTCATTAGTGTGTCAAGAACAAGAAGACAACTCCACTAAGGATCAGTTTCTTAATAAGTTTATGTACATCCGCAGTTGAGTTGTAATCTTGTTATATGCTCTTCATTGTATTTCCTAGTTTGCTTTCTTAGAAGCTTTATCTTAGGAACAAACCAAAAATTCATAAACTTCGGAGTTTATGTTGTGACTAGGAATAGTCATAAATTTAAAGCCTTTGTAACTAGGATAGTTATAGAGTAGCTTGTGATAGGTGCATCACAAGTTAGTTGAAGTCTTTGCAATAGGGTTTTTGCAAAGTGGCTTGTAATATGGAGGTTTCAAGTTAGTGAAGTTAAAAGCCTACTAGAGTAGGTCATGTTTTTTTGATCCCCTTGTGTGAGATTTTTCCACATAAAAATCACTTGTCTTCTTTACTTTCAGTTTTTATAGCATTCTCAGCACCATCTCATATAGGACCAGGTATTTTATAGTTTGGTGGACTCATATAAACTAACAATTGGTATCAGAGCATGTTCTTTCTAAAAGGTTAACACCTAGAATGGATCTCAATGGCTGCTCCACCCAACTTTGAGAAAGGGCAATCAACCTACAGACCTCCCAGATTCAATGGTTAGTACTATGGCTGGTGGAAGACCTGCATGCATGATTTTATGATGACAGAAGATTTAGAACTGTGGGACATCATTTGTGATGGTCCATACGTCCCACTGAAGAAGCTTGAAGAAATAGGACCAATGGTGTCGAAAGGCAGAAAAGAGTACAGCGACATTGACAGAAAAGCTGTAGAAAAGAACTATCGTGCCAAGAAAATTTTGATATGTGGAATAGGACCTGATGAGTACAGCAGAGTCTCAGCTTGTGACACTGCCAAAAAAATGTGGGAAGCATTGCAAACCTCACACGAGGAAACTACTCAGGTCAAGCAATACAAGATCGACATGCTCACCACGGAATATGATCTCTTTAGGATGAAGGATGATGAATCTATACAAGATATGCACACCAGATTCACCTCTATCATAAATGAGCTTCATTCACTTGGATATGTAATTCCCAGAAACAAGCTTGTAAGGAAAATCCTCAGTGTCCTACCTGGGTCTTGGAAAGTAAGGTAAATAAATGCCATCACTGAAACTAAAGATCTACAAACTCTAACCATGGATGAGTTGAATGGTAATATGAAGACATACGAGATGAAAAGAAAGAAAGACAGTGAAAGAAGAGAGCCTAAGAAGAAAGAGAACCTGGTACTCAAAGCCGAAAGCAGTGACTCAAGTGATGAAGATAGTGACATAGCCTATCTCACTAAGAGATTTCAAAAGATGGTTCAAAGAAATGGTGGTATACCAAAGTGGGGCAGTTCAAGTAAAGCAAGGAACACCAATATATGTCACAGATATGGAAATCCAGGGCATTTTATCAAAGACTGCCCACTCCCAAAACTAGAGCAATACAAACAAAATCCTGACAAAGCAGCAAAAAAGAACCTGGTTCCAGACAAGCGATTCAATCAAAAAAGTGATGTTGACAATATTGTTAAGTCGGATCTTGCTGCATGGGGAGACTCCTCTAGTAAATCTGACAGAGAACCAAATGCAGAAAATAGTTCCTTTCCATAATGGCAGTGGAAACTGAAGCAACGAAGTATGATTCATTGTTTGCGCTAATGGCTCGGTCTGATGATGATGAAGAAGACAAAGACGATGAGGTAAACTTCAGAGATGTTTACAGAAATTTGAAATCCGACTCTTTTAAGAAGCTAAGATTGTTAGTTAATATCCTAGTTGATGCATATTATAGCCTTGTTAATAATAAAGAGATCCTGACCATAGAACTATGAGAGGCCGAACAATCTAGAGATGATCTGGTAGTTTGTGTAGTGAACCTAAATGAGACCATAGCTAATCTTGAAAAAGAAAATGAAGCCTTAAATGAAAGAATAACAAGTGTGGAAATGAGAGAGACGACCTGATGGTAGTAGTTGTTGATCTAAAAGAAACAATAGAAGGTCTTAGCAATGAGAAACACACCTTAGAAGGAAAAATTGCAACTACTGAAGAAGAGAGGGATGATATTTTAGTGATATGAACCGATCTAGAGGAAACAATTGAGGGACTCAATAGAGAACATAGGAATGTGAGCCTTCAGAAAGGGAAGGAAGTAGCTAGTGAGACAAACATCATGCTTGAAAATTAATTAACTGTTGTGAAAACTAGTCTATGTAGTGAACTCGAGAAGAATTAGCAACTTCAAGCTGAACTGGAGAAAGTAAGAATTGATCTTGAGAAATCTTTGAAGTGGACCTGGTCCTCAGATGATGTCACTGCCATGTATCTTAACAATAGTGGGAACAGGCAGGGCATCGGGTTTTAAAGGGAGAAAACTCCTTACAGCCCTCACAGCAAGTATGTCACTGTACCTGATGACTATCTATCTACCCACTATGGGAAAAATGGCCATTTTAAAGAAAAATGTTATGCCAGGGTTCAGTCTGCTCAGAAAAACAAAGTGTTCACAGATAAAGTGACTACTAACAAAGGACGAGGTACCACTCGCAAGAAGCGGATGTTGCCTGCATGGACTAAGAAAGGCCTTATTCATCTTTTCCATCATAACAAGGGACCAAACTAGTTTGGGTTCCTAAATCTAACCTTTGATTTGCATGTGCAGGGAATAGTGAGAGGAAGTGGACTGCGATGGACTATGGACTGTAGAGGCTCAAAGCACGTGACTGAAAACATCATGAAATTCTTCTCACTAAAAGCCCTGCAGGAAGGGAATGTACCCTTAAAAAGAAAGAAGAGGGTACATTCTAAGTAAATATAAAGCTGGTGGTATGAGATGGGTAAAGTCAGAATTCTGGCATGAAAGATCAGTGTATGCAAACTTCTCACCTCCGAATAATTAACTCAAAAGAACCTGGTGCACGGTCTCCCAAACACAATAGTCACCTGAACACGGGTTCACAAACAAAGGAAGAGACTCTCAAGGTGTTAATGGCTCTTGTCAAGAAGATTCAAGTGATAAAAGGAAGGGGGTCACGCACAGTATTTGTCACGACCCTAAACCTAGATCCGGTCGTAATGGCGCCTCTCGTGAAGATAAGGCCGGCCGACGCACTCCCATTTCGTTTTAAGCAATTAAAATAAAGCTGGTGGTATGAGATGGGAAAAGTCGGAATTCTGGCATGAAATATCGGTGTATGCAAACTTCTTACCTCCGAAAAAAGTAACTCAGAAGAACTTGGTGCACGGTCTCCCAAACTCAATAGTCACCTGAACACAGGTTCACAAAACAAAGGAGGAGACTCTCAAAGTGTTAATGGCTCTTGTCAAGAAGATTCAAGTGAAAAAAGGAAAGCGGGGTCACGCACAATATCTGTCACGACCCTAAACCCAGACCCGGTCGTAATGGCACCTCTCATGAAGACGAGGCCAGCCGACACACTCCCAATTCATTTTAAGCAATTAAAATAAAGCAATTTAAGTCTGCAACAAAATATTAATCCCAACAGTGCACGACCCCGCGCTTGTTATCTACCGTGTCTGTCACCTCAATATAACACAACGATGTGCAAAATCCAGGTTTTCACACCCTCAGGACAACATTTACAATCATTACTCACCTCGACCCGGTCCAAACTCTTGCTCGCAATGCCTTTTCCCGTACGAATCGATCTTCGGATACTCCAAATCTAACCACAATCAGTACATAACCATTAAAATATGCTAAGGGAACAAAGCCCACTCAAAAACATCCAATTTACATTAAGAATACCTAAATTGCTCAAACCCGGCCCCCAGGCCCCGGAATCCGGCAAAATTAACAAAATCTAACAACCCATTCAACCACGAGTCCAACCATACCAAAATTACTAAATTTCGATAACAATTCGGCCTCCAAATCTTCAAATATTATTTTTAAATCCCTAGGTCCAAATCACCAATTTACACCTCAAACACATTTAATCTAGTCAGATTATTCGATCATAATTCAATATTATGGAGTAGAAATGATCACAAGTGACTTACCTCAAGATTTCCCATGATTTCTTGCTCAAAAATCGCCCCAAACCATGTTCTTTCACCAAAAAATATCAAAATGAGCAAAAGAAACATAACAGCTCTAATATACCCGATTCTGGTCGCTAAAAGCCATTTCCTGTCGCTAAAAGTGCTAAAAGCCATTTCCGGTCGCTAAAAGTGCCAAATCTGGTCCCTAAAGGTGCGCACCAGATCCTGCTGCACCAACAATATTTATTTTCAATAAAAAGGATCTAACTCCACCAGATGAACTCGGAATTCGATGATTCTTGTTCCTATGAGTCACAAATAACAATATGAATATAGCTCTTTACTCGAAACTCAATCCAGAGCTCATTTGCTTAATGCGATACCCATTTTGCTCGTTAAATAATTAACTCATGTTTCACGTCAAAAACCTAATCGCGACTTGATGAAATTAGACCAAACTTTCCAGATCACTCCTATAACTCATTATCAAAATTTTGGAAGTCTCGAAATCAAATTTGGATCTCTAGAACTAAAAATGGACCTTTGGATCATTACATGCTTATGCTCAAAACGGCAAAAATCTTCCAAAAACTCTTCTGAAACTTATCCGAGACTCATGGGACCCCGACCAAACATGCCAACACACCCCATGACATCATTCAAACTTGTTCAAACCTTCGAAATGCTCAAAACAACATCAAAACATCGTATCACCCTCGAATTCAAGCTTAAGAATTCCAAAACTTCCGAATTCTCAATCCGATAAAAAAGTCTATCAAACCTCTTCCGGATGACCTAAAACTTTGCACACACGTCACAAATGACACAACGGACCTACTTCAATTTCCAGAATTCCATTACGACCCCGATATCAAAATTTTCACTGCTGACCGGAAAATGCCAAATTTCCAATTTCGCCAATTCAAGCCTAAATCTAATTCCGGACACGCTCCCAAGTCCCAAATCACCTAACGGAGCTAACCAAATCACTACAATTCCAATCTGACGTCATCTACTAACAAGTCAAATCTTGGTCAAACCTTTCAAATTTTAAGCTTCAAACCGAGAACTGTTCTTTTAAATTCATTCTGATTACCCTGAAAACCAAAACCGACAGTTTACATATGTCATAATACATTACATGGGGCTAGCCATGCCCGAGAAATGGAGAGCAAAGTGCAAAAGCTCAAAACGACAGATCGGGTCGTTACATCCTCCCCCACTTAAACATATGTTCGTCCTCAAACGTGCCCAGAGTTGTTTCGAAAACCATCAAATTGCTGTGTAACCTTACCATGCACATACCAGGGGGTGATCCCTCGTCACCCTATCCTATATAAGTCTGGTAATACAAGATAACTGAAACTTCAAAGTTCACCATAGCCCATAACCTTAGAACCAATTTTCCACTTCCGAAATTGTCTATAAGATCAAAACCTCACATCTACAAACGGAATAAGTCTGAACACGTTGTATCGAGCCATAACGGCAATCCAAGATGAAAATCACATGACATACCGCACAACTCAAACACTCATAGCGATAACTTCTAATCACAACTACTGTTTAAACAACCCAATTTCGGTAATAAACCTCTTATCAAACCAAAGATTCATTCCAACACTTTCGTATACTGCCAGTGATGAATGAAACACACAGAAAGTCATAACCATTCCTCAGATCAACCAGTCATGGAGCTCCCTCTCCTAAGGCAAGGACCATAGTAATTTTTTAAGCCGAATCTTGATATTATCGTTCCAACATGCTGAAATCAAATTCGATAGTATTTATTCTAGATCTCAATGACCTCATCTCTTCCAACACGACTACTATAGTAACATGACACATCGATACAATCTAAAGCTACAAACCATGTGACTCGTGCACCAAAAAGCAATAATCCAAATGTACTCAAATCATGGAAACATGACTCAAATTAGAGAGTTATACCGCAAGCTCACCAATACCACCATAAGACAATGTTGAGAACCCATCACCCTTCGTAGAACCAAAACACATGAATCTAACCCGAAGGATCATATCTCTACATAACTTTGCTACAATGCGGGACCCTATCCAAACACTGGTCCACATGAAACACCTCAAGTCACCATGCTCAAAATCATTAACCACGCGCTATTTGATGTCTAGTACCGAAAATAAATCACCAAAACCATAGCAAAGTAAATGACGCAATGCCATGCCAGCACAAAAGAACATATCTAATGCGCAATCAATCATGCAACATCCAAATACCCATCTCACTTAAATTCCGCTATAAAGCCCAAATAGAAAAAGCACCATATGTGCATATAACCAACAATCACAGCCCCTCGCAACACAGAAGAGTAACTCAAAGATCACTCCAGGGCACGAATAAGCTTAATGACAATTGAATGGAACATCCCTCAACAATAGCAATTCGGAATCAACAAATCCGACCCGGTGTAGAACGCACCTCCATGTTGGGCCTACTAATGAACCCCAAATGAGCTTTGGTCCCCCACGATACATAAATAACCCTATGAAAGTCTACAATGGTTGAATCACAACACATACTAACCTCTGACTAACCTTGTCTACTTTTATGGTCCACAACCACGAAACAATATACTCACGAGAACTCCCAGTCTCCAAATTCATATAACATATGAATCACCATCTCTGATCTGAACTCCACCGCCTGAATGCCCACACTTCTCGAATTACACAGTCACCCCACGAGGAATACTTATAAAATTCTTTTGTGCCATAAGGCAAAATTTGAACTCCAACAATCGATCAAACAAAAGAGTGCCACAATACCAATGAAGTATCTATAACTCCCACATATCGCCCTTTCTGAAATGTGTACCCTCATCAAGCCACACCAATTAGTGATCTCATCTAGAAGAAAATCACTACTCATCCCACGCTCCTCACGCTCGTAGAAAATATATATCTCTAATCGTGGTAGAAACTATCAAGAACTCTCCAAATTCCATTTGCACAAAACTAAACCATCAGGACTGAATCCTTATAACTCAACCAAGCTACACAGGACACTAAAATCCAAGAGCATTACCATGAAACACTAGTATAAACTCATTACCTCATAAGCATCCAAAGAGCTAATCATATCCTGACCATTCCGATCCAGCCTACTACCAAGCTATCCTATATATCCTAGTTCCTATGAATTTACCTTCCACTTGATACTTCCTTTCCACTTTAACACCACAATTTCTCAACCCAAACTCACCATATGAGACCCAAGCATAAAACCACACCGTCTAAGGCTTATAAGCCACTGAGTACTCTCTCAAATATTCCCAAAAGCACCACATTCTAAACACCTACCCTAAAGAGACTTCTTGCGAATCCAAAATCGTTACCTTCACCTTCCTGATTCTGATATATATATAGAATTCCATAATTGATATGTAAATGACACGATTCTTGACACCCTCCAATGCAAACATCAGTTTCTACCCAAATTATACACTTGCAAATTTCCAATTGTTTCTTTTTTTACATGTGAAATATTGAAACTCATTAGGACCATTGTTGAGAGTCATCCACTCTACTCATACCTTAATTAGACTGATCAAATGTACCAAGCAACTTGTGCCTCATTAGCACTCCAACACAATAGAATGTAAACTCACCTTAATACAACCAAGCAACTTCCAATTCTATGCACTGCACACCCTTACCAATAACCACTCAATATTCTATGATTCTCATACACCTATGAAGCGTAGTATAACCTTCATCAAAATTTTCCTTTAATCGAGCCATCCTAGGTCTCAATCTCCGTAAGCCATAATTGATTCACCCGTATGCCTCAAACTGGAACCAACATAGCATATTTAGCAGACTTCCCCACTTGGCTCAAATACATAGACCAAAACACACACAATAACTCATAATGCATATACTCTATTACTTCCATAATACTATAGTGAGATTAAACCCAATCCTTCATAAGTTCGTGAAATACCGACCATCTAGTACATTAAATCTTTTGCAAATCTAGCATTAACTCTCACAACAGTTAAAACCACTTTCTTAAGCGACCCAAATTTAAATTGCAACACATATATTTCACTGGTAACGGAGATCTTCCAATAAATGACATAAAGGATTACGCAAACTTCAAAACAATCCGCAGGAGATAACCCATATAATTCACCTCAACTAACATCTCTTCATACTTTTCCACCGTCATAGATATTACACAGTCACTTAATCTTCCTGAGTCTGAACTCATATCACAATGTGAAATCTACTTCACTTCCTAACTAGGCAACATGAAAAGATCCTTCAACACCCCACAACGCAGGACTATACATCAAGTGACGATGGAAATCAAGCACCAGATAGTTCTTGATACCCAAAAGAAGACCCTTCTCATCTCATTCAATTCATAACACATCTCGAAGTCAAATCACACTCATCACATAACTATCCAGTCATCACTTCCCTTAATAGAGACACTATTGAATATATAAATCCAGAAATATGCGCTTACGTAATCAACAACTCAGGGCTCAAGCTATAGGCAAAAATCCAGCCCCAAGTCTTCCAGACTGGCCCAATCTAAACACACAGAGATTACATCTCGCCCCCGATCAGAGAATCATAAGCCATGGATGCACATCAGATACCGAGTGCTCATGCGTGCATACAAACGCGTGGAAGGAATTCAAAGAGTTACTTTTCAAGCTGAATCAAGGACACTCGATAAGAGTTCAAGAATATGAAGTTTTTCCTGAAGGTTTTACAGCCTCTCGAGGATAAATACAGACGTCTCCGTACTGATTCGCGAGACTCTACTAAACCTGCTCATGACTCGTGAGACCTATGTAACCGAGGCTCTAATACCAACTTGTCACAACCCTAAACCCAGACCCAGTTGTGATGGTGCATCTCATGAAGACAAGGTCAGCCGACATACTCCCAATTTATTTTAAGCAATTAAAATAAAGCAATTTAAGTCTTTAACAAAATATTATTCACAAAATAAGGTAAACAGTACAATTGCGGAATAGACATAGCCCGGCATCGGGTGTCACAAGCCACCAACATCTATACTCTGGTCTAAATACATCGAAAAATCTTAAAATGTACTAAATACAGTCTAATGAGATCAAGAGGGAGAAAAGCAGTTTTGCAAACGCTAGTCAGCTACCTTGCTAAACTCTGATGACGCGGCCTCTAAGTAACTAACACCCGCTATCGGGTTCAAAAATACCTGAATTCGCACACAAGGTGCAGGGAGTGATGTAAGTACTCCGACTCAGTGAGTAATAATAATAAATGAAGATTGAGTGATAAGAAATCACGTAAGGGCACGTCAACAGGCTATAAAGAAGTGGTAAAAGCCAGTAAAAACAATGCAACAGTGGAAATATGTAAAGTCACTTTAGTTCAGTTTAAGCTTCTTTAGAAATGCCTTTTTAACAGTTAAGCAATTAAATGCAAAGCAGCTAGAATAGATAAACACATAAGAATCTCCCCCTCTGGTACAATGTCAACAGAATCCACCCCTCGAGCAATATCATAGAACAACACCAGCCCTCGAGCTATGTCTCACATCATAGTGGGTACCCACACTCACTGGGGGTGTGCAGACTCCTGGAGAGGCCCCTTACGGTCCAAGTGCAATATCAAGCCATCTCGTGGCATCATCACTAGGCTCTTAACCTCATATCAACAATCTACCTCGTGGCGTACAAACCTCATGCCCTCGGCCTTATAATCACAATTAGGTGTTTCCTCACAATATAAGCCCTCGACCTTACTCAGTCAGAATCTCACAAACCACTCGGGCAACAGTAAAACATGGAGCTCAGCCCAAAATATTATTTAAAACATCATTTAAGTGGTAAAGTAGAGTAAACATGGCTGAGTTATGAAAACAATAGAATATGGCATGACTAGTTACAAGTATAAAGCCAAAACAGTGAGGAAAAATCAGTAAAAATTCCCTAAGGGTTCAAATAGTTGGCACGAAGCCCAAATATGGCATTCAGACCAAAACATGATGATAGCAAATAGTTTTCAATCAAATACGCAATAAAATAGTCATTCGAGATGGACTAAGTCACAATCCCCAATAGTGCATGACCCCACGCTCGTCGTCTAGTGTGTCCGTCACCTCAATATAGCACAACGATGTGCAAATCTGGGGTTTCACACCCTCAGGACAACATTTATCATTATTACTCACCTCGATCCTGTCCAAACTCTAGCCCGCGATACCTTTTCCCTCACGAATCGACCTCTAGATGCTCTAAATATAGCCACAATCAGTACATAACCATTAAAATATGCTAAGGGAACAAAGCCCACTCGAAAATACCCAATTTACATTAAGAATTCTGAAATTGCTCAAACCCGACCCCTGGGCCCACATCTCAAAATTTGACAGAATTAATAAAATCCGACAACCCATTCAACCACGAGTCCAACCATACCAAAATTACTAAATTCCGATACAAATTCGGCCTCCAAATCTTCAAATCTTATTTTCAAATCCCTATGTCCAAATCCTCAAAACATCGTATCACCCTCGGATTCAAGCCTAAGAATTTCAAAACTTCTGAATTCCAAATCCAATCAAAAAGTCTATCAAACCTCGTTCGAATGACTTGAAATTTTGCACACACGTCACAAATGATACAACGGACCTACTACAATTTTTGGAATTCCATTCTGACCTTGATATCAAAATTTCCACTGCCGACCGTGCCAAATTTCTAATTTTTCCAATTCGAGCCTAAATCTACCACGGACCTCCAAAATACATTTCGGACGCGCTCCTAAGTCCCAAATCACCTAACAGAGCTAACCAAATTATAAAAATTCCAATCTGAGGTCATCTACTAACAAGTCAAATCTTGGTCAAACCTTTCAAATTTTAAGTTTCAAACTGAGAAGTGTTCTTTCAAATTCATTCCGATTACTCTGAAAACCAAAACCGATAGTTTACATAAGTCATAATACATTATACGGGGCTAGTCATGCCCGAGAACTGACGAGCAAAGTGCAAAAGCTCAAAATGGCCGGTCGGGTCGTTACAATATCTCTACACTAAGGACTCCACAGCAAAATGGTATTGCTGAAAGAAAGAACGGAACTGGAAGATGTGGCATGGACAATGCTCATTGACTATGGAACCGCCAAGAAATTCTGGGCAAAAGCAGTAAATACTGCTTTCTACTTGGTGAATAGGTGTCTGATCAGGTCCTTCCTGAATTAAAACTCACTACGAGCTGCTAAATGGAAGGTAGTGCTCATGGATATTCAACAAGACACCTTTCGCTAGCCAAGGAAGAAACGACGATGATCAATATGATGAACCAACTCTGGTCCCTAGGAGACTGGTGAAATACAATGTAACATCATCCTCCACGCCTCACAAGGAACCTAGTACTTTACTTACCACTACTGAAGCTGAAGAAAGAGTAGAGATGCAATTCATGGCACTACACAAGAAACAGAACATAGAGTGTGGGGAAATCAAATTAACCTCCAAATCTCCCCTACCAATCAAACTTCGTTCTCAAATTGGAAACACAAAGGCTCTTATCTGCGTGAGAAGTTTTTCTGTGAAAAGGAAAAGCACTTCTGGAACGATTCACTTGACATGTTCATGCCTCATTCCTTGGGGGAAAAGGAAGCAAAATTCAATGGCCTCTTCAACAACTGAAGAAGATTCTCAAAATAAGAGGACCAAGCATATTGAGGGGTGAGATTATCTTCTAAGTGTGGTTGATCTGTGGAAAGTCTTGCAGAACAGAAGACCTAATTCAAAATAGTTGTATCAAAGCCTTGAGTAGAGAATATTCTTGATAAAACAAGGTGAAGATGGGGTCATAAGAGTCTAATGAAGAACTTGATCCTCCATCAGCTGTCTATGCAAGACACCATCAGGTAGACTTAGCTAAAGTGTTTTCTGACCAAGCCCAACTCACATCAATACCGTTGCAGGTAAACACGCATGACGATCATAGAAGCTGAAGATACAGTTATGAACTACGAGAGAGGAAACTGCTAAAACCCTTTTAAAAAAAAAAATTGGCATCAGGTTCCTGAACCTCAGGTTAGTAGTAATATGCTTATTTTGCATGCCTTATCAAAATAAAAAATATGTTTAACAAAGTTAACTCAACTACCACATCATCTGACTTTTCGAAGTCTGCATTTCATGTCTTGTCTTTCAAATCCCTTCATCTCCTCTGCACGGTAATGTTTTTCGACAAACCTACCACCATTTTTAGAACTATTCAGAACATGTTTCTCTCTCTCTCCTCTCATCATTAGCTCTTCTTCCAATAAAACCTTCATTCTCTCTCACAGAAAGTCATGAACCTTCATCCTTTCTGTGTAGATATGATCCTCTCTTCATCTCTCTCTTTCTGTCCACTCACCTTCCAAATACTCCTATAATGGCAATCGAACAATCACCCCCTTCTCCCACATTAACACCACTCCCACTTCTCTATCATCCTTGAAATCATCCCTAGAGCATCACTATTTCAATCTCTCTGCTACTTTACCCACTCCTGGCTCCTCCTCCATTCCTATAGTTTTCCTTTTTTTTGATAAACCTCGTTTTCATCATTTTGAAAACCCTATGTCCAGCCACTCCTATGATCTCATTAAAGAACACTAAAGAGGTTCTACCTCTCAAGTGTCAGAAGCCCTTGAGCATGATCCTGACCAATATCTGAACTCCTCCATGGACTTAGTGACTCTCTCAGAATCACCACAAAAAAACAGCGCATAACATCATGGCTATCACTACTGAGAGTTTGTTAAATGAAGAAGCGTATTCTTATCTGAGTATCAAAGGGAAAAGAATCCATTTCTAGGATAAGTAAGAACCACAGTGCTCCTCGATTCTTTGGCTCATGAGATGTTCTTAGAAAAACCTTCTGAAGATCCTGATTCTCTTCCATGCAAACCCACTCCTGCACCATCTGAAGATCTTGATTCTCTTCACAGCAGCAAGAGATTTTTGAATCCACATTGAAAAAAAGTAAGAAGAGTGTCAAGACAAGGAAAAAGAGGAAAATGAGTCAAAGGGAATTTGTCACTAATAAGAGTGTATCAGTAAACTGGATTGACAAAAATGCTCCAAGGGAACCTTGTTCCTTAGTACAACAATATATGAAACCTCAAAAGTCTATAGAAAAGGCTTCCGATGAAACTATTGAGCAACAGAAAGGGTGATTCGTGAAGGACAGCAACAACTCTAAAAGGAGTCAAACTGAGCTAGCCATGTCTGAAGATGATATTGTGGGGATAACAAGCTAGAAATAAAAGTCTGTTGAAGGGTCTAGCAGACGAAAACGGGAAACTATTAAAGAACCTGGTTCACTGAGGTTCATGCCCTGTGATAGTGGTCTTTGGCAGCAGAGATTAAGAACTCAGAAAGTGTTGTGATGTCGTACATTTGATCCAGCTATTTTGGAGATGGCTGGTATGAGACAAATTCTGGGGATTGTAGAATTTCAACAATGGGAACACTTGTTTGAAGGGAGCATGCCTCTAGTGTACGAAGATGCGGTACAAACCTTTTACGCATTTCTCTTCACTGTTGAGGGGGATCACATTTGTGCACTAGTAAATGGAGTAGCCATTGTACTCAACGCTTCAACATTGGGAAAGGTTCTCAGAATTCCATGTGAAGGGATGTCCTATGTCAAGGGTGTCTGTGGTATAAACTTTAGGAGAGACATCATGAAGGAGCAAGCTATTCAGCAAGGGAAACAAGTGCATAAGAAGGTATTGCTTCCTGAGTATTAGCTTCTCTTTCAATAAGGTGCTCTTACCTCGTTCTGAGAGGCAATCTATTGCTACAAAATCGGATAAGGTCATAATGGAAGCACTTGATGAGTTTGTCCCAATCAGTTTTCCAACAATCATGATATATCATATGCAAAAAGTGGCAAACTTTAAAGGTGGGAATCATGGGCTACTATATGGCTTTCTCCTCACTCAGGCGTTGAAATTCTACAAGGTCCCTTTAAGGAATCCCAGAGTGGGCACACGTAAGCAAACATTCTCTAAGACCACGTTAGAAGAATGTGAATGTGTAGAAAGAGTTGGTGGAAGCATCTCGACCATTTCTCAGATAATCAACGCTCAAAATGTAGCTTCTGAAGAGATCAGAAGGTTGAGGGCTCGAAATTCTATCCTAGAAACTCAACTCAGTCAAGCAGTTAAAGGTCCTGATTCTGGTCACGAAGAAGTTGCTCGATTGTCAAAGGAAAATGATAAACTTCGGGCACAATTACTTGAAGAACAATTGTCTGCAAATGCTCGACTGGACCTGGTTCTCAAAACCCTCACCTTCGCCTATTCCAAGCCTCCTTCTTCTAGTGTTCCCTAGGATCCTCTTTGTCCAGCTATTTTTGCTCTCATAGTTTGTGGCTGCTGTTTTATTTTTGTTTGCTTTTTTTGTTGGCATGCTGAAATTCACTATTACTGCTCTTATCTTGCTCAGTCTACTGTAAACATTAATAAAACAGCTTCCCTTTTGCATGTACAATGATGTGATCCTCTAGCTTCTTTTTTCTGTCATGTTGTGTGAACATATGTGGCATGAACTAGCTGTATTAGACTTCTTTATGCCATTTACCTGCTTGTGCTCTTATTAATGATGCCAAAGGGGGAATAATTCTAGTAGGTGATTAGTTGAGTCTGGTAGGTGATTAGGTGATTTCAGGGAAGCTCAGAGATTAAGGAGGAAAGGTGTAGGTGATTAGGTGATTTCAGGGGAGCTCAGAGATTAAGAGGGAACTTCGTGTAGCTCCTAGAAGTTCCTAGAATATCAGAAGATTTAACCTTGTGTAGTTCTGGTACCTTATCTGGTTATTTCTGCTCTAAACAAATATCATCCATGCCTAAGTTTGTCATCATAAAAAAGGGAAAAATTGATGGGTTTTCAATGTCTTTGCCTTATGCTTTTGATGTTTTGATGATCTAACAAACTTCTTGTGAAGAATCAGATAGAGAACCTGATCCACATTTCAACTGTACTGGTCCAAGTCTGAAAATCAGAAAATGAATGAACGACCTCAGGGAGGAACACAACAAGGACCTGTTGACATGGTCCCTTATTCTATGACAAATGTACAAGTCAGTAACTGTCCGCAATCATTATAAAGAGGAACACAATAGGGACTTGGTCTCTTAAGGTTCCCTGGCAGAAGTACAAGTCAACTGAACATCTGGAACGTAACAGTAGAAAATGACTATCTAGCAACTGTTACAGAAGAGGAACACAACTGGGACTTGGTCCGTTAGTGTTCTCTAACAGAAGTACAAGTCCACTATTTAACTGGAACGCAACTACATAGAAGTGACTGTGCAGACAGTACAACGGTCACTTCTCATTGGGAAGAAACGTACATCAAGAATTGACATCACTATCTATTGTGATATCTTTTGTGATATAACAACCTGGTGCAAGACACAACAACTTTGTGCATTCAGTGATATTCCCTCAAGCATAACAGCGTTCATACGGCATTGAAGTCATTGGTGTGTCAAGAACAAAAAGACAATTCCACTAAGGATTAGTTTCTTAATCAGTTTATTTACATTCGTAGTTGAGTTGTTATCTTGTTATTTGCTCTTCATTATATTTCCTAGTTTGTTTTCTTAGAAACTTTGTCTTAGGAACAAACCAAAAATTCGTAAACTTCCGAGTTTATGTTGTGACTAGGAATAGTCATAAGTTTAAAGCCTTTGTAACTAGGATAGTTATAGAGTGGCTTGTGGTGGGTGCATCACAAGTTAGTTGAAGTCTTTGCAATAGGGTTTTTGCAAAGTGGCTTGTAATAGGGAGATTGCAAGTTAGTGAAGTTAAAAGCCTACAAGAGTAGGTCGTGGTTTTTTGATCCCCTTGTGTGGGATTTTTCTACGTAGAAATTCCTTGTCTTCTTTACTTTTAGTTTTTATAGCATTCTTGGTATCATCTCATATAGGACCAGATAAT
>MU685358.1:229803-247251 GCA_026770625.1 Nicotiana glauca
TGATGTACGCACTGTGGTATGATACCCGAGTAATGCAAAAGGCAACTTTTCATGCCACTGCCTAGAGCTTTGAATCATCTTTCTCAAAATCTTCTTGATGTTCTTATTTGCTGCTTCAACGACACCATTGGCTTTTGGCCGATAAGGAGTAGAGTTTCTGTGGGTTATCTTGAATTGTTCACATACCTCTCCCATCGGACGACTATTTAAGTTTGCAGCATTATCGGTAATGATAGTTGCAGGAATGTCAAAGCGGCAAATAAGATTGGAGTACACAAAGTCTACCACAGCTTTCTTGGTGACCGACTTGAGAGTGATAGCCTCAACCCATTTTGTGAAGTAATCGATAGCAACCAATATGAATCTATGCCCATTTGAAGCTTTCGGCTCAATCGGCCCAATGACATCCATGCCCCAAGCAACAAATGGCCGAGGTGCTGACATCGGATGAAGCTCTGTTGGAGGTGCATGAATCAAATCACCGTGCACCTGGCATTGATGGCATTTCCGAACAAAACTAAAGCAGTCCTTTTCCATGGTTATCCAATAATATCATGTTCGCAGAATTTTCTTTGCCAAAACATATCCATTCATATGAGGTCCACACACCCCTGCGTGCACTTCATGCATAATTCTTCCGGCTTTCTCGGCGTCAACACATCTTAGCAAGTTGAGGTCCGGGGTCCTTTTATACAAAACATCACAGCTTAAGAAGAAACCACTCGCATGCCGTCTAATGGATCTCTTCTGATCTCCCGTGGCTTGCTTGGGGCACTCTTGTGTTTTCAGAAACCTCTTGATATCATGATACAATGGCTGAGTGCTAGATTCCACCTCGACCGCATTACAATAGCTGTGCCTTTCTTTGATTTGAATTTCCAGGGGATTAATATGGGCATTGCCTGGGTAAGGCAGCATTGAAGTTAAAGTGGCGAGTGCATCAGCTAGTTCATTGTGACATCGAGGGATGTACCTGAACTCTATTGACTTGAAGCGTTTGGTGAGATCTTCCACATGTTGTCGATATGGAATGAGCTTAACATCTCGAGTCTCCCACTCTCCCTGTGCTTGCCGGATAATCAAATCGGAGTCCCCCATGATCAATAAGTTTTCAACATCTTGGTCAATTGCCATATTCATGCCCATGATGCAGGCTTCATATTCAGTCGTATTGTTTGTGCAGAAGAATCGGAGCCTAGCTATAGCTGGATAGTGCTGACCATCGAGTAAAATCAAGATTGCCCCAATGCATACTCCTCTCGCATTTACCACCCCATCAAAGAGCATTTTCCAAGCACGAGTGTCCTCTGAGATTGCTTCTACTAAATTTACCTCTTCGTCTGGGAAGTATGTGCTCAATGGTTGGTACTCCTCGTCAATTAGGTTTTCAGCCAAATGATCTGCTAACGCCTGGGCTTTCATTGCCGTGCGAGTGACATAGACTATGTCAAATTCCGTGAGCAAGATTTGCCATTTTGCTAGTCTCCCAGTGGGCATCGGTTTCTAGAATATGTACTTTAAAGGATCCAATATGGTTATGAGATAGGTAGTGTGGGCTTGAAGATAGTGTCTCAACTTTTGAGTGACCCACGTCAGAGCACAGCATGTTCTCTCCAACAAAATATATTTGGCCTCGTAGCTGGTGAACTTCTTACTCAGATAGTAGATTGCCTGCTCTTTCTTGCCGGTTATATATCGTGTTGCCCCAGAAAGCAACCAAAAGAATTTTCCAACACTGTCAGATACAAGAAGAGAGGTTGCCCTGGCTCAGGTGAGACCAACACTGGAGGGTTTGACAGATATTCCTTGATTTTGTCGAAAGCCTCTTGACATTCAGATGTCCATTTGATGGCTGCATCTTTCTTCAATAGTTTTAATATAGGCTCACACGTGGTAGTCAGTTGAGCAATGAACCGACTAATATAGTTTAACCTGTCCAATAAACTCATCACGTCTTTCTAAGTTCTCAGAGGAAGCAGATCTCGAATGGCCTTTATTTTCATCGAATCTAGCTCAATACCTCTTCTACTGACTATGAAGCCCAAGAGCTTGCCTGATGGGACTCCGAAGTCACATTTGGCCGGATTTAGCTTCAAATCATACTTGTGCAGCCATTCAAAGAACTTTCTCAAATCTCGAACGTGGTCACTCTGAGTTTGGGACTTGATGATTACGTCATCCACATACACCTCAATCTCTTGATGTGTCATGTCATGAAAAATGGCAGTCATTGCTCTCATATAAGTTGCACCAGCATTCTTTAACCCAAATGGCATGACCCGATAACAGTAGGTACCCTAGAGTGTAGTGAAAGCTGTCTTCTCGGCATCTTCTTCATCCATAAACACCTGGTGATATCCTGCGTAACAATCCACGAAGGACTGTATTTCATGTTTGGTGTAGTTATCAATAAGGATGTGGATGTTAGGCAAAGGGAAATTTTCTTTGGGACTTGGCCTATTCAAGTCTCGATAGTCCACACACACCCGGGTCTTCCCATCTTTCTTTGGCACAGGAACCACATTGGCTAACCATGTAGTTTATTGGACCACTCGGATTACCCCTGCTTTCAGATGTTTTGTGACTTCTTCTTTGATCTTATCACTGATATCAGTTTTAAATTTTCTTTGCTTTTGTTGCACTGGAGGACAATCGGGGTAATTGGCAATTTGTGCACCACTAGATCTACACTCAGCCCTAGCATGTCATCATACGACCAAGTAAACACATTGAGTTGGATTATTGCATCTTGAGTTTTCTCATCTGTGTGAATGCTTATTTTGGTTTCCCTTATTTCTTCGACAGTTCCCAAATTAACCAGTTCAGTGTCATTCAGATTTGGCTTAGGTTTGTTCTAAAATTGTTCCAATTCTCGATTGATTTCCTTAAAAGCCTCTTCTTCGTCATATTCCGGTTCTTGATTCATTATTTCACAGTTAGACAGCGTGTTTGAGTCTAGGCATGAAGTCTTAAGCATGTCATGTTATTTAAAGCCGCATTATTATAACTGAAAAGAAAAATGAAAAAAGGAAAAATAACAAAAATCAGAAAGAATAAAGAGAAAATGAACGATGAAATATTGATTTCATTTCTTGGAATTTGGAAAAATAACAGGGTTTACATTCATGAGTTCAAAAATAAGAAACTAAAAGAAACATCCGAGTTACACCCTAAAACAATTCGAGATGCAGAAAAGGTGACATGGATAATCTACTGGGACTCCCGCCTGATCGGGGATGGCGTGGCCTTCCAATTTTGATGTTTAGCGTCTTGTCCCATGTAGAGCACCTCAGCGGTGCTAGTCCATTCCCCTGGCTCGACCATGTAGGTTTCATAAAGCATTTTCTTCATAGCTCCGCAGATATCTTCTATTTCCTCAGCTGTGAAGATCTCATCGTCTTCTTCTTCGCCATACTTAGGCTTGACAAAGGTCTCATACAAATGTGGCAATGGTTGCGGCATAACCCATCCTTCTTTCTTTCTTTCTTCGGCCCATTTCTCATCATCTGGGGTAGGGTGGAAGCCTATCCCGAAATACTTTTCTGCTGCGCGTAGCGTTACCGGCTCGGATATTTCTTGCAAAGCTTTTCCCAACCCTTTTCCTGGTTTGAAACCATATCTAATCATTTCTTTGGCTACCATGATCGAAGCATTAGATAAGAAAGGCTGGGGGCATGGATGTCCTTCCTCATACTGATCAGCTACCACAATTTCAAAGGCTTGATAGATAATATGCTCACTTCCCTCCCTTGCCTCCAAGCATGGGATAGATGGGTCATGATATATGGACTGCTCACTTTCCCCGTGGACCACGATCTCCTGATCTTCATGCTCAAATTTCACCATCTGGTGGAGGGTAGAGGGCACAACTCCTGCAGCATGGATCCAAGGCCTTCACAGAAGAAAATTGTAAGATGTATCCATGTCTAACACCTGGAAAGTCACCTCGAAATCCACCGGACCTATGGTCAGTATCAAATCAATTTCACCGATGGTGTCAAAAGCTCTATCGCAAACATTATTTGGACGAATCCTTCCCGTCCCTATCTCCATTCCTTGCAAAGTGGAGAGTGGGCAAATATCGACCCCCGAGCCTCCGCCCACCATGATCTACTTAACGTAGTAACCTTCACATTTGACAGTCAGGTGCAAGGCTTTATTGTGGGTAGCTCCTTCTGGAGGCAAATCATTTTTACTGAAGGAGAGTTGGTTGATAGCGAAGAATCTTTCTGCCATCCTTTCAAGTTGTTCAACCGAAGCCTCGAATGGCACATATGCTTCGTCTAGAGTTTTCATAAGGATCTTCTGATGTTCGGCATATTTGGTCACCAGTGACAATAGTGATACTTGCTCAGGACACTTCCTCAATTGGTCTACTGTTTCATAATCCGGCATTTTCATTTTCTGAAAGAAGGCCTCTGCTTCTTCAGCACTGACCGGCTTCTTAGATGGAAAGTGCTTTCATGTGGTGTTGTTTACCTCTTGTATATTTGAATATTTTTCAACAGGGACTGTTCTTGGAAGTTCACCCGAAATTTCCTTACCTTTGTATGTGACCACTGTTTGTTGGTAGTTCCACGGCACTGCAGAGGGGTCGGTCATTGGCTTCTATGGTGCGCGTCCAATAACCACTGGCTCACTCAGCCGAGGCGGTTTGATTGTCCCCCGAACCACATAGGCCCCTTTCGGCATATACATCTGTGTCCCCTTCTTCACTTCATACTTCCTCGAAGTGCTCACAACTAGTGGTTTCTCTTGGAGACCTCGCGGAACATAAAGAACCCCGTATTTAGGAGGCACCGGCTCTGCTTTTGTCTCAGTTTTCTTCTCAGGCTCAATTTTGACAGCTTTATTCTTCTTCTCCCCTTTTTCCTACTTCGGGGCTGCTTTGGGCTTCCTTTAGGCATTGGCAATAGCAATTATGGCTTTCAAAGTTAGATCAAAGTCTCGGTCTTCACAAATCATACCGATTACTGGCCCGTTGTTGTGAGCGGGCAAAGGATTATTGGTAATATTCGGGGCTTCTTCATCCCTCAACATTATTTTCCCTTGTTCGATCAGATCTTCCACAGCTTTTTTCAATGTCCAGCAGTTTTCAGTACTGTGCCCTTCAGCTTCTGAATGATAGGCACAATGGACACCCCGTTGATAGGCTGGAGATTCCGGGTTCAACCTATTTTGGGAATAGGCTGTAATAGGTTCATCTAGACGAGCTTCGGGAACAAAATGGAATATGGTTCACCAATCGGGGTAAAATTTGGTCGCCTAGAAGGTTCCCGAGGGTAGAAATTATTTTGTGGTGGTCGGGGGTTATATTGGTTTTGGTAAGGGGGCTGGTTTCTTTGGAATGGAGGTGGGTTTCGGTTAGCTTGTGGTTGCGGGCGGCCGGAAGGTTGAGCATTCATGACCGCAAAAGGTGGAGGAGCATAAGTCATATTTGTATGAGGGTAATAGTGCTGAGGGGCTCTTTCTGAGAACACCGGTCTAGGAGCCCGGTACCTTCTTTCTCCCGATGCTGCCATCGCTGTTTCTTCTTTCTTTTTGCCTTTAGCCATTCCTCCAGACCCGCCTTGGATGGCTTGGGAGGTTGCTCTTATGGCCGACTGGCTCAAGATTCTACCCGTTTTTAGCCCATTCTCTACCATCTCTCCGATTTTTATTGCCTCTGCGAAGGGCTTACCCATGGCGGACATCATATTTTGGAAATAGTCTGCTTCTTGGGCCTGTAGGAAAATAGTGACCATCTCCACCTCATCCATTGGAGGCTTCACCCTTGATGCCTGTTCACGCCACTTAATTGCGTATTCGCGAAAAATCTCTGAGGGCTTTTTCTGTAGATTCGCCAAAGAATTCCTATCTGGCGCAATGTCTATATTGTACTGAAATTGTCGAACAAAATCTCGAGCCAAATCATCCCATATATGCCAACTCGAGACCTCCTGATCCATATACCACTCTAAAGCGATACCAATTAAGCTTTCCCCGAAATATGCCATCAATAATTCTTCTTTGCCACCAGCACCCCGTAACTGATTGCAATGCTTTTTCAGGTGAGTGATGGGGTTGCCGTGCCCATCATACTTTTCAAATTTTGGTGTTTTGAATCCTGATGGCAAGTGTACATGCGGGAACATACACAAGTCTGTATAGGAGACGCTCTTCTGCCCGCTCAAGCCTTGCATATTTTTCAATCTTTGCTCGAGGCTTCTCATTCTCTTTTCCATCTCGTCCTGCTCTGGGGCTTTGGGGGTTTTATCCTGCCCCGGCGTAAACTCATATGGTGGCTGAGAGTAAGAGTACTGAGGATAATGAGGAGGGTCAGCCTGAAAGACGGGATTCTGGAATATGAAGACCTAGGGGTCAAAAGCATGCTTTGGTAGTGATGGTTGGGTTGTTGCGGAGGATGGTGGACCTGTGAAGATATTGGGAGCAATTCCAGACGGGAACACCTGGGGGTGAGCCTCAGAGGGTGTTCCGAAGAAGTTAGCAGTCATAGTAGGTTGCCCCAGAGGAATATTTGGGAGGTTGATAGGGACAGTGGTAGCACTTCCAGATCTTGGGAATAACTCCAGGAATCCGGGGATAGTGCTTGGAGGTTCCTTTCTGTTGTTCCAAGCATCCCACATTTCCATCAATCGCAGGCACAGGATCTGATTTTCTTCAGCTGTAAGGGATTCAGAGGCCGGGATCCCAGAGATTGGGCTGTCTTCGAGTATGGGGATTGCAGGCAGAGTCATTTCATATGACATTTCTGTATTTTCTTTGGATCTGGTGAAGTGAATGCGAGGCCAGCTTACCACAAACCAACCACTGTTTCTAAAAAGCTCAGCTGGATATGACAGCAACAACGGTTAGTGTGAAACAAATAACAGATAGTTAATAGCACACTGGAGTGTGATGCACCTATACAGTGAGATGAATATCTACATGTTTACTTCGGTTGCATACGTCATCCCGGATTTTCTCTTGTTCCTTTTCTCTTTTCTTTCTCTTTTCTTTCTCTTTTTGTTTTGTTTTCTCTCATTTTCTTTTCCTTCTTTTCCACTTTTCTGCTTTTTCTTTTCTTTGGCCATAGTTTTTCTCTCAATGCCTTATTTTCCTTTTGCATTTCATTCCCTTGTTTTTTCCTCGTATTTCTCTTTTTCTTTTTTCCTCGGGATTACGGTCGAATCTTATGTAGATTGCCTACGTATCATGACCCTGCATGAATCAGACCAAGCGTAGTTCTTGCAAATAAAGTAAAAAGTAAGAATTTTTTTTTTGGGATTTTCAATTTTTCATTAATAAACAACTATGATTACAAAAGCTACTAGACTATTTCGTTTGTTTTTCTTTTCTTGAACACCGAAAATTACAAAAACAGACTCAAAAGCAAAAATACAAACTCGATTAACTAAGAATACATCAAAGCTTCAAATCCTGGGGCCCGCGGAGCATCATTCGGCATCACCGTGGGCCTGCGTGCAAGACCCCTTTGCAACTGATCTAAATCATTCATGACCTGGCGAACAAATATCATCACTGATGCAAAGGACGTGGTACGACCCATTCGCTCACCGGCCTGACACTTTATGACAATATAGTGGGCAATGTTTCTGATCCTTTCCCTGATTCGGCCCTTTTCTTGGATTGGTCGGCTTATTTGTTGGGTACGAGCCTCTAGGACCTGAGAGTCCTGGAAGTGCAGGTCTTGAAGCAATTTTATTTCCCTTTCCCTCTCGGCAATTAAACCATAGCACTGATCCCTCTCGGCTTGGAATTCTTTATCCCGCTGGGCTGTCTTTTCTTCCATGATATTCATTTTCCTCTTCATTTTGGCAATGATCCCTTCGTAGTTTCTCCTCATTTGTTGCACAAATTGGGCTCTTTCTTCAGTCTTCTTGGCCCACTGTGCCTGAAGCCTTGCCATGTTTCCCTCAAATTTTTCTAATTCTTCTTGGCAATCCGAGATTTGTCTCTTTAACCCTTTGATCAACCTTTCATCAGATAGACTTCTTTCTTGGTTCCTGGCATCTATTTTCATTTGCTTAATTTGGGCTTTGCGTGCTTCGTTCTCCTGAGCTAATTTCTTTTTATCACCCTCGTCAGCTGCAGCCTGTACACTCTTGTCAAATTGGAGGTCCCGGACCTGTTGCTCTAACTGTCCTATTCTTGCTCTGTAATCCTTTTCCTTTGCTTGCCAATCCCATTGAACCTGGACCCCATCGGTAAATTGCTGTACGTGTGGCCTTTTAGCGAGTCTCTCTGGGATTTGAAATCTTTTGTCAAACCATGTCAGATACTTGGGATCTACCTCGCCTCTAGCTTGGTCCTGTATTATGGTTTTAGGCTCGAGGAACCGGCACTTATTCCATATCTTTCGGATTCTGCCTTTAGGAAATGTAGCCTTTGGGCCTAACTAAATGACTTGCCCACTCGGGTCTTCATCATTGTGCACTGTCTGGAATCTTCCAAGTTGCCGCAAAACCTGGTAAGTAGCGTAAGACTGTATACTTCGAATACCCATCAAAAGAATATAGGGGACCTCTACTGATGTGTACACAGCTTCAGTAGCAGGAAGCCACCTATAAGCCCATTCAACTTTATCTGCGGTCAGGGATCTTAGGAATGACGACCAAGCCTCAGTACCCTCAGGGAACTCAATACCCGTCACTCGGGTCCCAAATTCTGCAATACAACTCAACCTAGTTAAACCGTAGTTCATATAGCCGGTGCGGTGATAGAGGTGTTCCTGCATCCATAACTGTAAGAGAAAATTGCAACTTTGAAAGAATTTCACGCCTTCCCGACATTTGGTCAAAGCTCGGTACATTTCTGCTATGATCAAAGGAACCACTGTGCTAGTAGGTTTTTTCATGGCAACATCTAGCATCCCTACCAGGGCGAGGTCTATGTGACCATCTTTTCTCGGACAAACCACCACTCCCAGAAAGGCTAATCCCCATCGAGCTTCCCATTTGTCTTTATTTCCGGCATGTGTCAAGCTGGTGTTGGGTTCCTCGAAACCTTTTGGGTTACCATACCGTTGATATAGGAAATGCAATGTACATCACCCTTCCGCCAGATGCGTGTCTTGAATATCCCGGCTGATGTTCAATAAATCCAAAAACCTATGAAGGGTTACCGGTCGTGGGGCCAATGGGTATCTACCTCGGAGGTTCCCGTTGAGACCCGCGTATCCCGCAATCTCTTCTAATGTAGGTGTGAGTTTAAAATCTGAAAATCGGAATACATTACGGGTCGGGTCCCAAAACGTTATTAGGGCCTCAATGATATCCTTCCTCGGTTTGATGTTCAGTAAATCAACTAGACCGCCCAAGATCTTGACCACAGTTTCTCTGCTTCCTTTTCCTAAATCATGCCACCACATATGAATTTTCAAGGAGATCTCGCTCAGGACTGAGAAGGTATCGATGTTACTTTGACGTCATCCTGCACATTTATTTAAAAAGGAGTTTTAATGATTTATTTTGAAAAATGGCTATTTTTTGCAAAAATTCTTTATTTAGAAAACAATGACTTGTTTTTGCAAGTACGGCCTTTCAGCATTTCCAGAGGAGGAAGATTTTAAGGTTGTGCCTGCAAACCATTTAAAAATGACTCAAGGTGGCTGTTCTTGCAAAAACATCCTTCCGGCGTCCTTTTGGGGACATTCGACTTATTATAAACAAGAATGGCATCACCCGACTTATTTGATGAAAATTAAAATTCTGGTATTTTGGCTATTTTTGCAAAAAGGGTGGTTGGACCCGACGGGGGTTGCCTACGTATCTCACATCCAGTGAGAATCAAACCAGCGTAGTTCGGGAAGATTTGCCAAAATCAAAACTATTTTGAACAACAATTTTCTTTCTATTTGTTTCAAATATTTCTCTCTTTTTTCTCTTTTTTTTTTGTTTCATTTTTCAAAAATCCGGCAGCATTTCGGTACTATTTTGGCATTGGTTTTTCTCAACAAAAGGTTATCCTCACTGAGTCTTAACATTGCTATTTTTCTCAATTTTCTCTCAATATATACAAGCTGGTCAACATGCAAAGCCGAGCAAATAAATGCGCAAGTAGCACGTAAGATGCATCAGGATGGCCATTTCATTTCAGGTCACCTGTTCTCGACGGACCCAACCCCTGTGTTGAGTCCCCTAATTCAAATGCACATGATGAAAACAAACGTCCTACTAGGGATCCGACATGAGTTTTTGTTCTTCTAGGTTTAAACCCTAGGTTTATTGATCTAGACCTGGCTTACCCGAGCGGACAACTCGAGCCGAGGGGGAGGCAGCGTACCGCGGATACAGAAGCTCCGCCGGCTTAGCAACTTATCCAACCTCGTTCTAAATTGGGAAAGACTCTAAACAGAAGAGAAGCTACACGAAGTGCACCCTTCTCCATAATGTAGAAGACTCAGAAAGAGGAAGGGATTCGCGACAGTTTATATATACAATTTCAACAAATATCAAAGCGGTAAAAAATTTAGCACATATAGCATGGAACATGTAGAAAAATCAGATAAAGCCAAATATAACAATTACACTACGCTCGAATTCTTGAACCCTGAACCGAAATTCTAGGTTTGTATCCCCAGTAGAATCGCCAAAGCTATCACACCTCATTTTTTACACACCTACCCTGAAGGATAAATGTATTAGGGAGTTTTTCCATTTAAAGTGATATTATTTGAAATGTGATTATTTATTTATTCAGAGTCGCCACTTGGGATAGGTTTGGCTTTTGGTGTCCCAAGTCACCGGTTTACCTTGAATCCCAAGTCGAGGAAAATTTCAACTTCCCGAATGGAGTCTGCGAACCAGAAATTCTGAATAAGGAATTCTGTTGACCCGAGGGAAGGTGTTAGGCACCCCCGGATCCCGTGGTTCTAGCATGGTCGCTTAAATTATTATAATTGGCTAAAATCTGATTTTTATACATGTTCAAACTTACAGTGCAATTTTAGGAGTATTAACCGCTTTTAATTAATTTTTAAGAAAGTAAACAACGTTTGAACAATGTGTTTTTGGATCACGCCACATGAAATGCACCCGGATCCTCGACACATTCTTATTCAACATTTTGGGATTTGGATTTGGGTTGCATGAAATGTACACCCGTATTTAAGAAGGTAAAATTATTAACAACACGCCTAAAGCGACTAACGAGTTATTATCTTTGCGAAAAACGGCACGTCCCAAATTCTAAGTATTTTAATATAAATATGTAAAGAGGGCCCCGCAGTTTATGCATTTTTGTTCGGTGAGGCTCATCTCAATTTTATTATTTAAGGCCAACCTAAAGCAAACTAAAATTTTCTATCTATTATTTGTCTCTAAGAGGGCTAATTAATTTACATTTATAAATTCAAGCCTCGAATTCAAGTCCGAATTCAAATAAAAGGGAGGACCCTTTTAATTTGAACCCGCCATCTAACTCGAAACCTAAATTTATATTTGCAAATTAATCCCCCGATTTCCTAATACAATTTATTGGATTTCAGCTTATAGCAATTTTGGGCCTTCAACTTGGGTTTTGAATTTGGCCTGACGAGCAAAGGTGCTGTCAGTGGGCAAAGTGGACTGGTACTAGCCTGGGTTTTAACACAGGCTTCAAATGGATCGTCATCATTTACATTGGGTTCCAAATAGCTTGGGCTACACGCCCTGGGCTTATCAACGGGCCCAAACAATTTGGCTGTCAATTATAAGACATTCAAATCATGGATCATACTAACCAGGAGAGGGGAACTCCAATTTCCATATCATTACTGCCTAAGTCTAAACTTGACACTTAATCTGGACATGGTACAAACAATTAGAAGCTTGATTGCGGGTTAATGTAATTAAACTTGAGACCTATTTAATGTGCTGGAATGTCGAATATGTGATCTCAAAGTTGACTATAACTGTTTGCCTTAATTATAATACTACTTCTACTATTGTTTAATCACAGAATTGCGGTCAACTGCTTATTAACACAAGAAGCAGTCACTGTAACACATGAGATTGTTTATTATTACTTATCTGACTAATCATAATGCACTACAATGTTTTACGAAATTATAAGTCGGTAACAAACAAATTATAATATCAATGTATAGCTAACATGGCTCTCACTAACTCAAATCAAAGTCCATATAGTCCAGTCCAATTACAACACTTAATTATTAAAACTGGAGTCAACTAAACTACATAACATCAAGCCAAAAGTAATTGAATTTCCATTTCACTTCTCAAGTCAAAGGTATATCACCATGGTTTAGAGCTTTGTACCTGGATAATGAAACAAAATAAGAGAAGGAGTGATCAGCAGTGACGGCAGCTGGCAGCCTATAGCATCAGCAAATAGAACCAACTCTTAAACCAAAATAGCACCACAACACCCAGGAAATAATAACAGGAATCAACAGCAACAAGATTACCCCAAATACACTTGTTTGACCTCAAATTTAATCAAAAGTGACCTAGGAATTCTCTAAAACCTTCAGCAACTTTCAGCAACCACAATTTAAGCTAAATGATGTGAATCCAAACACTAAAATTAGAAATTAATCTAAATATTTCAATGGAACAGTATTTTTGGTTTTTTGGAGTTTTGTGAGTTTTTTTTTCCTAGAAATTTTAGATCTAAAAATGAAAGTGTTTGCTACTAGAACTCAGATTTGGATTTCTTTGAATTTGAAATTCAAATTCGAGCTTTCTGCTTCTAAGAAGAGGGTTTTGGGAGGGAATTATAAGCTAGAAGGGATTTTGGAATTTTCAGGGATCTAAACTTGTTAATCAAGGCACTAGGGCTGCCTTTTATAGGCAAAGAAAGGGGCAGAATGTTCTGGAAGAGTTTACTCATTCCCCCCCCCCCCTTTTTATTTTCAGAAATTGCATATCAATCCTAAAGTTTTTACTTGTTTCTCAAGTTACTGCTTTTAGAACACCAAAACTTACACCTAGACCCCTTCTAGAAGGATCTAGGGTGTTCTAGCTTGGTTTTCCTACCTATAAAATACCTATACTGCCCTTATTTTTTTTTTGATATTGCTGGCTCTTAACAAACCAGCCCATTTTGGATGCCTGAACTTCCCTTGAATGCCCCCAAAATTACCAACCAAACCCAACCCCATTTACCCTAGTTGAAATCCAACTATAGTTAACTAAAGAGTGATTTATTCAGCTATACCCAATTAGCTTAACTTAAAATTGAACAAATCAATACTAATTAACACTAACATTGAATTAACAACTAACAAACTAAAGAATTGAAACTACAACGACATCATGAACTGAATTAAAGTTAATTCCAAGGAAACAAAAGTAGACAAAAAATCAAATCATAGCAGAAACAATCTATTAAAACCTGAATCGAATTTAACTAACTAAATAGAACTAGGCATTGAAACAAATCGAAATATAATAAAACCTAAAATTATAACAAGACTAGAATCAATAGAAACAAATACAAATCCTAGCAACTGAAGCATACATAGAAGAATAAGAACAAAAGAAAGATAAAAGATGAAATACCTCTGGTTTGGCTCAGACTCGGATTTAGCCAGGCTTTTGGAACTATTTGGACCAAAACCGTCTTTAATCATGTATTTTCAATGAGAAAACACATTATTGAAGGCAGTTGTAGTGCCAAATCAAGGAAATCCTGACTTTGAAAAGTTAGGGTTCTTAGCCGGACTTTGATTTAAAATTCGACGGGCCTGGGAGTGATTCGAAGAAAACTATGACAAGATAAGGGAAGAGGAGAATAAGGGGAAACTAGGGTGTTAATTTGGAGTAATTTGGAGCATTTAGGGTTTTGGCCGAAAAAATTTAAATTAATATTCGAGCAGTTCCGGCCGTGTTTGAGCGACGGGGTTTGGGGGGTTCGATAAAGGAGATGAAGGCGGTCATATGGTATTAATTTGGGGTGGTTTGGATGGATCTGTGTCATGGCCAGAAAAACTTCGATCTAATATTCGAAGCTTTGGGGTGGGATTCGAGGGAAGTGAGTGATAGATTCGAACAGAGGAAGAGAAGAGGAGTATAGGGTGTTAATTTGGAGTGGTTTGGAGATGGACCGCCGCCGTGGGCAATTTCCGGCGGCGGTTCACGGTGGCGTTACACAGGCATTACAGGGAGGGGTTGTACGAGGAAGAAGGATGTGTTTTTTAGGGTTTGAATAATTTTGGATAGTTTTATTTTAATTCAAAAATCAATCCGGGCCGTTGGATGAGAACAAATGAATGGCCAAGATCAATTCGCCACCTATTAGACTCAAAACGACGTAGTAATGTCCCGATACTACGTCATTTCATGAGTTTCGGAGAGGTGGGGTTTGGACCGGGTAAGGGGTGCTGATTTGGGCCATTTGGACGGGTTTTGGTGATTTGGGGGGGTGGAATTGTTTATGCTGGCCCAAAATTGGGTGTTTATTAGGCTTTTTTTTAATTCTTTTTATTTGTTTTCTTTTCTTTTACTTATTTTTTTAAATTATTTTCTGAAAAACTATAAAATTATACTTATTAAAATTTCAAAATGAACTAATTTCTAATTTAAAGGAAAACTTACGACAAATTCTAAAAAATGGAAAGTGAAAAAGTCAAGAACCATTTTTGTTATTTTTCTTATTTTTGTAATATTAAAATACATACTACTTGTATTTTTGGAATTATATCAAGTAAAAATGCACACAAAAATGCAAACAAGACACAGAATCATGCAATTAATTCCTAAAAATTTAAATAATAAAGGAAAATCTTAAAACTAAGGAATTTGTAGAAGTAATTTAAGTGTGGCAAAAATCACGTGCTCACAGAGGGGAACTCAAAATTTCGGAGCAAGTCCAGCCGGCGCCATCACATGCCAGGAAGCCAGTAATCAGTCAAAAACTGGGGCAGAATTTTGAGAAGGATTCTCAAAAATTCGAAGAAGATTCAGCAGGGTCCGCCATCCGCAAACAGTTAAAAAACATCTACCAAACTAGGGCAGAATTTTGAGAAGGAACCTCAAAATTCCAGCATAAGAGAGCTGCAATGCCTTTGAAATGTGTAACAGTTACTAGTTCATCAAAAATTACTTGATATATCAATTCACTTCCAAAACGATTCTATTTTATCAATTAATGCATATTTTTCAAAAATTATATTTTCATAACGGTCAGGTGCTACCTAGGGGAACTCGAAGGGGGGCTTCCAGAGCGGAGCAGAGCAAGACCGACAGACGAAGCAAGAACCAACCTCCCCTCATAAAACTTATAATTTTTTTGAACGCAGGCATATTTGACATAACGGTAGCATTCGTGAAACATGTATACAAAAAGCAAATTCACCATCCATCAGGCTATTAGGCCATCAGATACTGAATATATCCCAGCTAAGACATACTCAACCCTTATCTGTTATTCTCCACATTTGCATGAGTCTAATCCTTACTAAGCTTTGTCTTCGATCTTGCATGAGTCTAATCCTAGACTCCATATTTGCATAATGCTAAGCACTGCCTTCTCTTTGCATGAGGTTAAGCTCTACCTCCATATTTGCATAAGGCTAAGCACTGCCTTCGCTTTGCATAAGGTTAAGCTCTACCTCCATATTTGCATAAGGCTACTAACTTCTCTTTGAATGAGGTTAAGCTCTACCTACATATTTGCATAAAGCTAAGCATTGCCTTCTCTCTGCATGAGTCTAATCCTTGACTTCATACTTGCATGAGTCTAATCTCTAACTCCACATTTGCATGAGTATAATCCTTGACTCCACATTTGCATGAGTCTAATCTCTGACTCCACATTCGCATGAGATTAAGCTCTGTCACCGATTTAGCATGAATCTAATCCTGGACTGCATATTTACATAAGGCTAAGAACTGCCTTCTCTTTGTATGAGGTTAAGCTCTACCTCCATATTTGCATAAGGCTAAGCACTGCCTTCTTTTTGCTTGAGGTTAAGCTCTACCTCCATATTTGTATAAGGCTAAGCACTCCTTCTCTTTACATGTGGTTAAGCTCTACCTCCATATTTGCATAAGGCTAAGCATTGTCTTCTCTTTGCATAAGGTTAAGCTCTACCTCCATATTTACATAAGGCTAGGAATTGCCTTCTCTCTGCATGAGACTAATCCCGGTCTCCAATCTTGCATGAGTCTAATCCCTGACTCCATATCTGCATAAGGCTAAGCATTGCCTTTCATTTGCATGGGACTAAGCCCTGTCCCGAATCTTGCATAAGGTTAAGCTCTACCTCCATACTTGCATAAGGCTAACTCCTGCCTACCTCTTGTATGAGTCTAAGCCCTGACTTTATATTCGCATGAGGCTAATCATTGCCTCCATATTTGCATGAGTCTAGTCCTTGATTCTATATTTTCACGAGGCCAATCCTTGCCTCCCCATTTGCATAAGGCTAATCTTTGTCTCCCCACTTGCACGGGACTAAACATTGTCCCTCTTTGCACAGATATTGCTCTATTTTCTACTACTATCTACTTGCTTTTCAATCGGGCTAAGCTCTACCCCCTACTTTGCAAGACTATGCCTTGTCTTGTTACATCATATTATTGCATATCATGGGCTGAAACATCGCCAATCTATCCGAACGCGCCATAGTCTAAAGGCATCACTCTCATAGACGGAAGACACCATGCCATGGCCTGAGGATTTCTCGAACTTGCATATCATTATTCAAAGGCGTCATGGTTCGGAGGCACCATTTTCATGCTCCGAGAACACCATTTCATGGCCTGTGAATACCTCACTAAATAATTCATGGCCCAGGACGTCATCTTTAACTGTCTGAAGACAACCTTCATGGTCCAAAGGGAATCTGCATCATGTTTAAGTTTTCGCAAATACATTTGTAGCATCTTTTATCTGCAGGTAACTAGTAATCAACCGCTATCCAGTAGGAGAGATCTCGCTCTAATTCTCTCCAACCGTCCCGAGCCTTAACCGCTCACAGTAGCTGCTTCCGCATTTCGTGTCCGTTCTTGCAATAATTCATCGGCCTACTCCGCGGGTGAATCCAGAACTACACATGACCTGATTCCTGTAAGATCAGGGATATGTTGGCAACTCAAAAATTGGAGTTAGGCGTCCATCTTTAAAAACAACCCATCCCGTCAAATTGGCCATCATTTCTTTACCCAAAAACTCTTTCATCCTTCCCGGATAAAGAGGGGCAACTGTTGATACCCAATTATTCCCTATATATTTTTAATATGCATAAGTACCTTCAAATATATATATATATATATATATATATATATATATATATATGCACAAGGTTTTTATAATTTTTCCCATGATTTAAAGGATTTGATTTAATTTAATTTATTTTCTTCCTTTTTATTCATAAATCCCCCATAATTATTTCTCAAATTATCGTTATAATGATTTATTCATTTAATATCTATACTTATGCCAAAATATGCTTGATATATTTTTTATGTATTTTTTATAATTTATTTGGTATTTTTCAAA
>MU685358.1:247728-261686 GCA_026770625.1 Nicotiana glauca
GGAATCTGCATCATGTTTAAGTTTTCGCAAATACATTTGTAGCATCTTTTATCTGCAGGTAACTAGTAATCAACCGCTATCCAGTAGGAGAGATCTCGCTCTAATTCTCTCCAACCGTCCCGAGCCTTAACCGCTCACAGTAGCTGCTTCCGCATTTCGTGTCCGTTCTTGCAATAATTCATCGGCCTACTCCGCGGGTGAATCCAGAACTACACATGACCTGATTCCTGTAAGATCAGGGATATGTTGGCAACTCAAAAATTGGAGTTAGGCGTCCATCTTTAAAAACAACCCATCCCGTCAAATTGGCCATCATTTCTTTACCCAAAAACTCTTTCATCCTTCCCGGATAAAGAGGGGCAACTGTTGATACCCAATTATTCCCTATATATTTTTAATATGCATAAGTACCTTCAAATATATATATATATATATATATATATATATATATATATACATGCACAAGGTTTTTATAATTTTTCCCATGATTTAAAGGATTTGATTTAATTTAATTTATTTTCTTCCTTTTTATTCATAAATCCCCCATAATTATTTCTCAAATTATCGTTATAATGATTTATTCATTTAATATCTATACTTATGCCAAAATATGCTTGATATATTTTTTATGTATTTTTTATAATTTATTTGGTATTTTTCAAACTAAATTGCATATAATTATAATATTAGCCCTTTTTTTATTGTATAATTACATTTTATATGCGTGAAATTGGTCCCTATATTTTTAAAATAATAATTATATATTTTAATTAATCGTGGAGCATTGAATTATTTTCCAGAAACTACTTATTATTTATTATAAATTAAAATAGGGAAAATTGGCTATTTAAATTGTAGCCAGATTTGGCTTTCAATTTTAGCCAAATTAAGGCCAATACCCCAGCCAATTTCAGATTAAAATACCTTACCCAAGCCCTAATTACACCTACCCGATCCAAAACCCATCAGATCTTGGTCGTTGGTCTAAAAGATCAACGACCCTCGTTTATTCTTTCCTTTTTAATTCTAAACGACCCCCTAACCCTAATCACTTTTCCATACCCGCCGCCTTCAAATGCTCTTGTCCTCTCTCTTCTCTCAACCTAACCCTAATCCCTCTTCAACCATCGCCTCCCTCTTCGGTCTTCTCCGACGACCACCTTTCAACCCCAAGCCTCCAATGGTTCCTCCATCGCCTTGCTCATCATCTCTGATGCCTTCAAGGGCCTTGGTCCATGTCGACTTGTATCTAGGGTTGCTGTTTTGGTTTTTCATGGCTTCTCCTGTGTGATTTTGCATATTTGTTACGATCTTTGAAGTTTATAGTCGGTTCTTCCGTTTTTATTTAGGTTTCCTTTGAAACCCTAACTTTTGTTTGTATCTCTTAGATCCGTGCTATTTTGACAATTCAAGTCTGTTTCTTTCTATGTTTTACACTATTCTCAAACTATTTTTGCAAAAAAACATCGATTGCGACTTGTTTTACTTTCTTCTAAAGCTAGGGTTTTCGGAACTTCTTATACACTTTGTTTCAACTTATTCTTTACGTTTGAAACTTCTATCCTTGCATATCTTGACTGATTCTATGTTCCTACTGCTTTTTCAACTTGCCCGTGCTAAAAGCCCTATTTTTTTCGATCTTCTTTGTTTTGGTTCTGTGTGTTAGTATGACTACTCAATTCTTGTTAAGTTTCTGCGGTTACTGTGCTTCGAATAGGTTTTATTGAGTCCTTAGCCTACTTATATCACCTCTATGTGATTGTAGTCATCTTGATTGTTCATCTCATGCCTCTTTCTATCGATATTGCTGACCTTGCCTATTTGCTACGTCTGTTTATTCTTCTCTATTTCTATGTTGAAGTATAGAATCATAACTCTCTCTTGATTGATTCTAATTCCTTATTTGATGGTTTGATTGAAAGATTTTATTTTATAACCCTAAAATTCTACCTCGTCCGTTTAAATTGACTGATCACCCTACCTTATTTGCTGTGGCACTTTATTCTCACTGAATCATTTCCTTAATTGGAGTTTTTTGAACCTAGTCCTAATTGACTACCTTATGCTTATTGAACTTTGATTCTTTAGTCATGTACTGATTTTTCTTGCCATATATGGTACTGGTTCTTACCATTTGAATTAATTCCCTTAACTTAAGGGAGTACTTGCCTTGATTTTCTGACTAACTGATTCTGAGTTCCTTAATTACCATGCTACTATGATTCTTACCTTATTTGCTACTTGTTTTCAAGCTATAAATACTCTAGTCTTTCGCTAGCACAAGACACGAACACTTGGGTTCAAAACTATCTCTCATACTAAAAAATATCTCTGCTCACTCTTGTGCTATTTGCTACTATTCTAAGTTAGCCGGATGCAAACCACGGCTAACCATTTGTTCTCTCTTGTTCTTTCATTCTGCTTACTCTCCTCTTCACTGGTATGACCTAGTTTCAATTTAAAGTTCCAACAACAACATGATTCTCTTATTGTTTCAGTTCCTCTTGTTTCTAGTTTTCTTTTATTTATGGTTTTGTTGTGAAATTTGCAGTTAAGAGTTACGTTATCAGCATGTTATTATGTCTTCCCCTTCCTTTAGGTCAATTTATTCCCCTTTATGTGTGTTTCTGAGCATGTCTTTGTGTACATACCATCCTATATCCTATGAATTTCCAAATCCCTATCACCCCTCTATATGGTTGTGTTCTTCATGTATAGTTTTATGACTATGCCAGTGTCAGCTATTTCTAAGCATGTTCAAATAAGTCATAGACCTTTGCTGGTTTATGTGTTTGCAGTCAAATGTTCTATGTATCCCAAAACCCTTGACCCCTGTGTGTGACTACTGAATTTACTTGGTTCTGTGAACTAGCTATGTGTAAACCTGTCCTAAGGTGTTTTGACTTCTGTTAATCTCTTCAAACAAGTCTCTGTTGTTCTACTAAATTATTTTCAAAACAAAAAAAAAAGACTTTTGTTAAATACAGTTTCTTACTAAAACCTTTTCAACTTGTGTCCATCACTTCTCACTCTACTCTTAGTCAATAAGTTTTGCCCCCTTTAGTATGTGTACCACCTTGGGATCCTTTTGAGAACCCTCTGTACTTTGGAATATTGAGGCTGGCCTTTCCATGCTGTACTTGTTCAATCTTTGGTTACTAAGTATAGGTGTAAGCACTGCCCGAGATCCTTGAGATCCTTAGGAAACTTTGATGCACCTAGACTCTGATTTGTCTTTGGAACTGAGGCATATGAGGCCATTGGAGGCTTTGGGAAATCTAGGCCTAATTGAAGGCTCCCTATAGAATGGATTCTTGATTTTCTATTTCTATTTATGTAATTCATTCATTGGCCTGTAATAATTTGTAAACAGATATTGGGGTATTTAGTAAAAAGGGGTGGGTAGATGCATACTTTATGGGGTAATACGGGTAGAAATCCTGCTACTAGGACTTTACTTTTAAAGTTTGTTTGCTCTAAATAGACAACATGCTCATAGGATTTTACTCTTTAATCTGATTGCTTTGCCTAATAGAAATCATGTCCATAGGATTTCACTTTTAAGTTTGTTTGCTCATCAAGTAGAAACCATGTCTATAAGGTTTTACATTCTGTCATGTTTAGAAACCATGCTTATAGGTTCCAAACAATCATGTCTTAAAATTAGTTTAATAATAGATACCATGCCTATAGGACCTAATCAAGATTCAGTTATAACGATTATTTATGTATATTTCCAAACCTACAAACCGTTAAAATTAGTGTTACGCTTAGATATCATACGTATAGGAAGCTTTACTCGCAATTCTATCTGTTAATTTAGTTTAGACTAATAAATCAACTTGATCATGCCCAGTCCGTTTCTAAATTGGTTTTATTAAGTATTAAGCATTTCTTGAAACAAGTTCTTTCAAACTGCCTCAATTTCATTAGATATTATGCCTGTAGGTATTAAAGGAGTTTATTTCAAAACTTGTTTTGTTTCCGTATTAATATAGACATCAGTATTCTGCGTATAGGAAAGCCTTTAGGGCATTTTCAAAACTGCATTCTCTGAAATTGTCTCTATCGCTCAATGTTTTCTGATCCTAACAAGCTTTTAAAAAGAGTCCCAAGCAACTACTAGGGTGTAACTTCTGAGTTTGAAACAGGTTTATCTGTTTCTGTATATTCACTTAGATATCCTGTTTTAGGACATTGATTAATAAGAGACCTTAATTGTGCTTGAGTCGTGCTGCTTATGTGTTTGTGGAGGAAACTCTGAGCCTTTTATTTGCTCCCATTTTGTGTGAAAGTCCTAAATGCTTTTGACTGTCGCCTTAGAATTTTTGCCTTTCTAAAACCTTAGGGGTACTTCTAGAACCACCTAAAGGTAAAGGTCCTAACTCCCTCCAGGACCGTTAAGAAGGGACGGGTAGCAACACGTAATATGAATCATTGACCAAATACTCGCTTTGCATAACTAATAAGGGGATGGGAAGGGTAGACATGGGATATGATGACTATGCGTTAATGTCACGTGTAGCCCCTCATTGAGGAGTGTTTACCGGACATTGTGTGAGATGATCCTATAGGATAACCAACCTAGGACCCCTCTTTACTAAATTATTTCTTTATTTAACCTTTGTTTTTTTTTACAACTTGTTATCTCACTACTTGAGTTATTCTAACATACTTTACTTGCAACTTATTTGATTCAACTGTTTACTTGTAATGGACTAATTTGTGAATATAAGTTCGGCCGGAACCCATAGTTGTGGACCAATAGGGGTGCCTAACACCTTCCCTCGAAGTTATTTCGAGCCCTTACCCTAATCTATGGTAATGCAAACCAACCCAAGAGTTAATCGCTCTAGGTGCCCTAACGCACCATAATCCGTTAGGTGGCGACTCTTCAAATACCCAATTCCCAAAAGGAAATAAGTCATACACCCCGTGAATGTCAAAACCCGAACCTCTCCCTGTAAAAAGGGGAGGAAAAAGGAGGCGCGACATTCATGTGTTTTATATTACATTTTGTTTCACTTTGCCAAAATAAGCTCGTCAGTTTAAACCTTGTGTTGCATTTTATGAGTAATTGATTTGAGAATATTAAAGATTTTGTTTGATATTGTAAGAAGTGAGGCTTTTAAGTTTATTTGGGTTTGGATCGAAGCTAGCCTACACTTTTCATGCAGTAAGTTTGGCTACACAAAAAATGGATTTCATACGTTACTTTAGGAAATTAACCAATCCTCGAATATCATAGCTTGCTTTAGGCACAGACTTAATCTATCATCATGGTTGTGTACACGTTCACGTGACATAATTGCGATCCTAAAGACAAAATCGGGGTATGCGTTCGTGCAACTTCGGCTAAACTTTCTTAATAATAACAAAGCGTTATTAATTATGGACACGTTCACATGGCATGATTTTCGACGCACCAAACAAATGGGTACATGTACGCGTGACTTGTTTTAAGATAATTTCTTAATTAAAAAGGCAAATGCATATAGGCTCTAAAATGAGTAATTAGACAAGTTAATAAGCCAAGTATGATCAAAGCGACCGTGCTAGAACCACGGAACTGGAGAATGCCTAACACCTTCTCCTGGGTTAACAGAATTCCTTACCCAGATTTCTGTGTTCGCAGACCATAAATAGAGTCAAATTTCCTCAATTCAGGATTTTAAACCGGTGACTTGGGAAATCATAAATTATCTCAAGTGGCGACTCTGAATTTTAAATAAATAATCTCGCTTCGATTGTCACTTAAATTTAAAAAAACTCCCTTACCCTTCTGGGGTAGTAAAAAGGAGGTGTGACACCAAATTCTCGAGATTATTGGAAAAGGATCGTACAAACTCGGAGCAATGAATGGTAAAAGACTATTGAATAACTGGAACATAACTCATTTGAAGCGATACTATTGCTAAGGTACAACCCCATTCATTTATTTTTTCTTATTTTGAATTAATACTTGCAGGTCACCAATAAGAAGCGGTACAAATTTTTAGGTCTGAAAGCACGCATTGCACTCTTTTTTCCTTGAACTTATTTTTTCCCAAATGGGTTTTTCGGCAAGGCTTTTAACGAGATAGCATTGGATCATGCTAACTTAGAATAAAAGGTCGCTCATGAATCTGTGTTAAAGATCACATCAATAGTGTCTGAAGCTTTTTTCTATGATCAACCTCGAATACTAGGGGTCATGACCCTCGGATATCAACTTTAGCAAGAAAGTACTTCGTGATGGAAGGGTCTCGATAGGTAAAATTATTGTAAGGGCCAAACGGTCAATTGAATCATGCATGCATAGATTGCTCGAGCCCTGACACAAAGCATGTACATATATATTACTGTTTTGCACAAGAATAAAGAGAAGTCTCTTCCTTGTAATCATTTTGTCTTTTAAAAATCTCTTCTTTACATATCTTACGGAATTCCCTGCAACCGATCCCCTAAAAGTAGCGAGCCCTAGGGCCGCTATAACCAGAGATCAAACAATCACTCTCTCACAAGGGGACTGCCGTTCGAAAACAAACTCGAACGGTCCAAGCTATTAGACCTCGGGGACATAAGACCTATTAGGCAACCCCTGAATTTTAAAAGCCATGACTGCCTCCACTCAGGGACTGTTATCTTGGGCAAGCTCAGATAACTCAGGAAAGCAAGCCCATTGGACGATGCTGGAACTAAAAGGCTACGATCATATTAATAGGGCTCGGAGACGTCTGAGACCCATAATAAAAACATGGTCTTCAAAAAGAAAATTTTCATAACCAGTTTTAGATGTTACGCTCGGCGAACTATGACATTAAAATAGTCTAAATACTTATGGGAAAGAAAACTCTTGGTCACACCGAACCCCCACGATGCCTTAAAATGACATAAAGTTGAATGAAAGGTTTCTTCGAGTTTCTGAACAAAACCTAACTATTTCATGCTAAGGTATTTAGATCTTTACAAATAAAAGTACATAAGATATTGAGTATCGATCCTCGACAGACTATGACATAAAAAAATTTAAATTACTTACTTCGGGAGAAAGTTTACGGTAACACCGAACCCCCAAGATGCCTTAAAACAGAATAATGTAAAGGCAAGGTTTGCTTGAAACTTTGAACATAACCTAATTATTTCATGCCAAGGCATTTCGATCTTTGTAAACATAAAATAAAGAAAAGGAAAAAAATCCAAAAGATGTGAAAGGAAAATAAAGCCTTATATATATTTATTTGAAATCCTATTTACAAGGGCCAAATGGCCCCGATACATAATTATACAACGGACAAAACGGCCTTAAAAAAACAAAAGACAAAAACATTTAAAAAGATCCTATGTGGCCTAACTTTTATCGGGGGCAGCGTTGTCGCCCTCAGGGTCTCCGCCACCTTCGGGCTCATCCAAATCTTCAAATCCCTCGGAATAATCCTCCTTGGGATATGCCAGCTTCTTGGTCTTGGCTTCAGATACCTTGATATTCTTGATTTCAGCCAACAGGTCAAAACTCTGAGCTTGAACTCCCTCGAGGGCTTCCCTTTGGGATTGCCACTTCATATGTTCCACCATATTCCTCACTCGGTCCTAATCCGCCTCGGCATCGGCCTTATGCTGGGCCACCTTCTCATCAGAATTGTCCTTGACCAGAGCAATCTCCGACTTGGTCGCCTCAAGTTCCTTGGCCAAATTTTCTTAGCCGAAAACCGCCAACCTCAACTGAGACTGGATCTCTTTGATCTTTTTGGCCAGAGTTGAAACTTTTCCTAAGGCCGGAGCTGGACCTCAGTCGACGCCAGTTGTACCTGGATAGTCTCCTTTTTCAAGGCTAGGAGGTCCATGTTTTTCTTCCATTCATCGGCTCAGCTTTCACCATATCCACCATCACCTGGAGTTGACCGATCTGGTCAAGTCTCTTTTGAACCTCTGGGTTCGGGTCGTTAGCCACTGTGTCTGAATCATCATCGCTAACTTAAAACACTTGTTTTACCTGCTCGACCCAGTCAGCATGCTCCTTCTGAGCCGCTTCTAGCTCAGCCTGGAGTTTCTCACTGAGAAGATTATAAGCGTCCCGTCCCTCTTCTCAGTAAGCTCTCGAGTCTCAACCTCGTACAAGCATAAAGAGAAATATTACAATTGTTGGCAAATTAAATCTAAGTACATAATAAAGAGGCATTTGAAATTACCCATTTAATGCCTGTTGAGCTTCGTTGAACAGACATGGCGCTCCATCTCGCCCATCCTGGCCTGGTCCTCTTTGTTCACCAAGCAGCGGAGAAAGCTAGAAATCCCCATGGGGGCGGAAAGAACCCGAGCATCCTCTGGGATTGACAAAATGATTGACCGCTTCCAGTCAGGATCAACACTTGCAGCTAGGAACCGGTTGTGACGACCCAAAGGGTCACCACCTATTTCCTCATTCGTTCCGTTCTTCTGAGGCCTTAAAAACTCACTTTTATTTGCTTTAATTTGCGTGCGCAGTCCGAGCGTGCAGCCGGAAGGCTTAAATATGAATTCTGTGTGAAAAATGATGAATTTTGATATTAATATGGTTAAAGTTGACTTCGGTCAACATTTTTGGTAAACGGACCCGGACCTGTAATTTGACGGTCCTGGGGTTCTGTAGAAAAATATGGGACTTGGGCGTATGCTCGGAATCGAATTCCAAGGTCCCAGGCCCGAGGAATGAATTTTTCCATGAAATTGTTTTCTGAAAATGCTTAAGGAAAATGAAAATGAAATTTTATCAAAAAGTGATGGTATCGGGCTCGTATTTTGGTTCCGACGCCCAGTATGAGTCTTAGATATCTGTTAAACGCTATTTGTAAAGTTTGGTTGAAAACGGACGTCGTATGACGTGTTTCGGACTATAAGTTCAAAATTTGGAAGTTTATGAAACTTAGAAGAAAATCATGTATTTTGAGACTTGATTCTATGTATATGATGTTATTTTGGCAATTTGATCGCACAAGTAAGTCTGTATGATGTTTTTGAGGTTGTGTGCATGTTTGGTTTGGAGCCCCGGGGGCTCGGGTGAGTTTTGGATAGGCATCGGATTGCATTTCTCATGTTTTAAAAATCTGGTATGAGGCTTCTGCAATTTCCGCAAATGCGAAGCCAGGGCTCGCAAATGCAGATGCCAGCTATCCCAAATGCGAAAGCTAGTTCACAAATGTGAAACCAGCCCAGGCAGGCCAATGTTCGCAAATGCGAAGAAGGGGAATCTGGCTGATGACCGCAAATGCGACCAAATGTTCGCAAATGCGAACCTTCCCCAAATGCGAACCAAAGTCTCGCAAATGCGAAGCCCGGTAAAATGCACAGTGTTTGCAAATGCAAACTAAGGTTCGCAATTCCCACATCCGTAGCCCTGCAATTTTCATACTTACACGATTTTTAAGCCTCATTTTTCATATCTCTCCAACCCAAACACCCATTGGCGATTTTTCAAGAACCCTTCCTCCTCCAATCCATTTGTAAGTTGATTTTCACTTAATTTCTTCAATCTTTAACATCATTTATCATGTTTTCATCTTAGAATCAAGGTTTTTCATGGGTGAAAATTGGGATTTTAGGTAGAACCTAGGTTTTCTTAAAATTGAGGATTTGGACCTCAATTTGAGGTCCGATTTCAAAACAAATCATAGATATGAACTTGCAGGGGAATGGGTAACTGGGTTTTGGTTCGAACCTCGGGTATTGACCACGTTGGACCAGGGGCATTTTAGGATTTTTGAGTAAAACTTTGGGAAATTCATTTGTATGCATTCAAGTTGATTCAATTAGCACTTGTTGATACATTCAAGTAATTTGTGACTAGATTCGAGCAGTTTTATGGTGAATTCGAGGGGTAAAGCTATACTACAGGCTTGAGTAGATTTTTGGAGAATTTGAGGTAAGTGTTTGATCTAACTTTGGCTTGAGGGAATAGGATTAGAGTGTTATTAATTGTTAATTGCTAAATGATCGAGTACGGTGTATAGGCATGGTGACGAGTATCTATACACCGGTGTCTAGCATGACCGTGGGTCTTTGTTGGTACTTGTTTTGGTATACTTTGGGACTCTTCCAGGCTAATTAATGATAGTCTATATAATGTGAAGAGTTTGAGGATTAAATTCTTAATTGTGAATTCTTTGGAGCGTTGGCTCACATGATAAAAATACTATCGAGTAAGAAACGAAAGAATTGGAAAGAGATGTGATTATCTCCCTTGCCGGGATGTGTAAGTTGTTGTCATTGCTCCCTTGCCGGGATTTAGTTGCTTAAATGTGTTTTTCCCTTGCCGGGACATTTCTTGTTATTATTTATTTCCCTCGCCCATTTGGTTGTGATTGCTGTTTGGGTGAGGAAGAGTGATGATGCACGAAGGGTCATTCCGTGCCATTATGAATTATATTTGCACGAAGAGTCATTCCGTGCCATTGTTAATTATATTTGCACGAAGGGTCATTCCGTGCCATTGTGAATTATATTTGCACGAAGGGTCATTCCGTGCCATTGTTAATTATATTTGCACGAAGGGTCATTCCGTTCCATTGTTAATTATATTTGCATGAAGGGTCATTCCGTGCAATTGTGAATTATATTTGCACGAAGGGTCATTCCGTGACATTGTTAATTATATTTGCACGAAGGGTCATTCCGTGCCATTGTTGATTATATTTGCACGAAGGGTCATTCCGTGCCATTGTTGTGAGAGTTATGTGAGGAAAAGCACGAAGGGTGATGCCGTGCATTTTATTTGATTGCTGTAACAACCCGGCCGGTCGTTTTTGGAATTTACGCCCTGATCCCCCATTAACTGCTTTCCCTAAGTCCATTTATGCTATTTTGGTTTGTCGGGACGTTCGGTATTAGGATTCGGAGTGTTTTGGGATACTTAGTCCCTAAATGAGAGCTTAAGAGTTGGAAAATGGTCTGTAGTTGGAACAGTGTGAAGACGACCTCGGAATGGAAATCTGATGATTCTGTTAGCTCTGTTAGATGATTTTGGGGTTGGGAGCGTGTTCGGAATGTAATTTGGAGGTTCGTAGCTCATTTATGCTTGAAATGCCGAAGTTTGAATTTTTTGAAGTTTCCAGTCCGATAGTGAGTTTTTGATCCGAGGGTCGGATTTGAATTTCGGAAGTTATTGTAGCCCCGTCATATCATTTGGGATGTGTGTGCAAAATTTCAGGTCATTCGGATGAGGTTTGGTTAGGCTTTTGATCGAAAGCGTATTTTGGACGAATTTGAAGTTCTTAGGCTTGAATCCTTGATTTAATCGGGTTTCCAGTGTTGTTTGAGATGTTTTGAGGATTGGTACAAGTTCGATTAAGGTATTAGGTGGTATTGGTGCTTTTGGTTTGAGGTGCTGGGGGCCTCAGGATGATTTCGGATGGCTAACGGGGTAAATTTCTAAGTTTGGTTGTAGCTGATATTAATTCTTCTGGTATTTCCACTTCTGCAGCTTGGGAACTGCAGAAGCGGCGCCGCATAAGCGGCTTCATCACCGCATAAGCGGAATCAGCCCCACCTCAGGAGAACCGCAGAAGCGGTCTCCTTTCCGTATAAACGGAACCGCAAATGCGGTTATTGGTCCGTAGAAGCGGACTTTGGTCTCATTAGTTGAACCGCAAAAGCGGTTGATTCTTCCACAAAAGCAGCACCGTAAAAGCGGAAACCACTGTTCTGAAAAGGGGAAAATCCAAGGGTTTATTTCAAAGTTGGAAAAATCAATTGAGAGCTCGGGAGAAGGCGATTTTGAGTGGGTTTTGAAGAGAAGATCATTGGGTAACGTTGCTTTGATCCTTTCTAGTAATATTTCATCATTTCCTAGTTAAATCAACCGTTAGAATTCAAATTCAAGGACAAAAATTGGGAAAAATGGGTGAAACTTCTTAGACTTAATTATGTGATTTTGAGTGGGCATTTGACCTCCGATTTAGGAGATTTTTANCGATTTGGGCTATTTGGAGTCGGATAATCGTGGCAAAGGCATCGTTCCTTAGTTGATTTTGCACCGGTTCGAGGTAAGTGGCTTGCCTAACCTTGTGTGGGGGACTTCGTCCCTTAGGATGTGATAATTGGTAATTGAATGCCTTGTACATGAGGTGACGAGCGCGTACTTGAGCTATTTGTTGAAACCCAAATTTTTACTTAAAATACTTGAACTGGATTTCCGTCCTATTTGCCTTATCCTACTTGCTATTATAGCATGTGCTAGTATAGAAGAGCATGTTTAATTAACCCAAATTGCCTATTTGCTTAAATTGCCTTAATTGTAATTATGTGGAGCATGTTAGGCCAGAATTATTTGTTACCTTGTATTGTTGTACTTCAATTTCTGAATATTTTTTTGATTTTTGGTTGCGCATTTACATTGGGACTACGAATGTGGGATTCTGGGAGCTCCCCCCCTTGTTTGTTTAATTTGGGACTACGGGTTCGATTCTCGGGAGATCCCCCTGCACATTTATTATTGGGACTACGGGATGGTATCCCCGGAGATCCCCCTATACCTTTATTTTGGGACTACGGGACGGTATCCCGGGAGATCCCCCTGTACTTTTATTTTGGGACTACGGGATGGTATCCTGGAAGATCCCCCATCACTTTTATTTTGGGACTATGGGACGGTATCCCGGGAGATCCCCTTCACACTGGTGATTGGACTACGGGACGGTATCCCGGGAGATCCTTTGATATTGATATGAGAGTTGGACGATGGGACGGTATCCCGAGATATCCATTGGACAGTTGAGGAAAGGGCTACAGGACGGTATCCTGGGAGACCCACGTTGGCATTTTTGCAATTTAGCTGTGTTTACGTTGTGTGTCTGTTCTATCTTTGTAGTATTATTATTTCATTGAGCTGTCTTATTACACTGCTGCATTCATTAGTTTTGTCAGATTTCAACACAGTTAATATTTTGCTACTGTATTATTTCTGTCTCAGTAGGGCCCTGATCTTTCCTCGTCACTACCCAACCGAGGTTAGGCTTGGCACTTACTGAGTGCTGCTGTGGTGTACTCACGCCTCTTCTGCGTATGTTTTTCATGTTCAGATCCCGGTACCTCTACGCAGGCGCATTATCAGTAGCTGCATGGAGCATTTTGGAGACTTGAGGTATATCTGCCGTGTCCGCAGATAGGAGAGTCTCCCTCTCACTCTACCCTTTAATTAGCTAGATGTTATTCTGTTCTTCCTTGTTATAGACTTTCCGGATGATTAGAGCAGTGTTATGTATTATTCTTAGCCTGTGTTGCCCGTAGGTTTCTGGGTCTTTGAGATAGTTTCAGAATTTAAAGTGTTAAAGTGTATGTGCCAGGCGGCAACGGTATACATTACTCACGTACTTAGCTTTTGATTATAAATTTCGTAAATATTGTTACTTCCGCAATGTGTTAGGCTTACCTAGCCGTGAAGGCTAGGTGCCTTCATGACGTGTTTACAATTGGTGAACTATGGTCGTGATAAGTTGGTATCAGAGCTCTAGATTCATAGGAGTCATGGGACACATGCCGGTTTATTAGAGTCTCGCTGATCGGTACGGAGATATCCGTATTTATCTACGAGAGGCTATGTAACTGTTTAGGAAAATCTTCATTTCTTTTGAATTCCTTATCGTGCGATATTTTGACACCAATTCTAAACTTTTGTTTTCTATTCTCTTACAGATGGTGAGGACACGTGCTACACGAGAAGACCAGGCACCTGTGCCCCCTGCTGCAGCTGTCAGAGGCCGGGGCAGGGGTAGAGGTCGAGGACGCGCCCGAGGTGCAGCCACAGCACCCGCGCATGCTACCGCTGAGGTACCACCAGTAGATCCAGTTGGAGCACAGGCACCTGGTACACCTACTACAGCTACTACTACTCCAGCGCTCCAGGAGACCCTGGCTCAGTTCATGAGCATGTACACTACTTTGGCTCAGGCGGGGTTGCTTCCCCTCGCTGCAGCCACATCTCAGGCCGGGGGAGGGGCCCAGACTCC
>MU685359.1:16386-45461 GCA_026770625.1 Nicotiana glauca
ATTGTAGGCTTACCTAGTCGTAGGAACTAGGTGCCATCACGACATGTTCATGAAGGGTGAACTGGGGTTGTGACAATGGACTGGATATATCGATTACAGTTGGGTGAAAAATTATGTCAGGTAGTTTATAGTAGGGTTGCAGTTCGAATACATGAAATGTATGGTGTAATAGGAGCTGAGGATGCATGGCCAACTTGTTGATTACGCCCAACTTTAGTCCGAAAAAGGATAAGCGGTCGCTGTAAATATAATCCGGTCTATAAGTCAGAAGTCGAATCCCACAAAGAACTAAGGCTTAGCTGCAGTTGTTCAATATCGCTAAGAACCACAAGTCCAAACAATTTTCTAATTATAGAGATTATAATATTTATTTCTAACTAATTAACTAACACTATTATAAAGCAGTAAAATTATCAACTGACAATGATGAAATTTGAGATGAAACTAAGGAGATCTAGAATTATGATTTTCTAAAATGTTGGAATCCTTCCCGCTATGCTCCCAACAATTTTGCCTATGCATTCTCTACTGATCGTGAGCACTGTAGATGTCGTAATTCTCTCTCAAGCAACTACAATAATTTACTAGACATATTCTTTCGAACTACACTAGTTGTATTTATCTAACCGCTGTTGATACATAATTTTTCCCTATATATTTTTCAATATGAAAAATACCTTCAAAATAGCATATGTATGCATATATAAGTATGTCCAAATATTTTATTATTTTTTCTTAATTTTTAAATGTTTTAAAATCAATTCATTTCCCTATTTTATCCATAAAAACACAATAATAATTTCCAAAATTATTATTTCTGGTAATTCATTTGTTGGACTTTCACATTTATGTTGAAATATAGCTAAGATAATTTTTTACATATTTTTACAAATTTATTTAGTATTTATAAACCTAAATTACATATAATTATAATATTGGCCTCTTTTAGGATTTAATTGCATTTATAATCATGAAAATTAAGTCCATTACTTATAAATTAATAATTATATGCTATAAGTCATTTTAGTGCTTTTAATTTGGCTCCAGAAATTAATTTACTATTTTTTATATTGTTAAAAGAGGAAAAATGGCTATTTAAATGATAGCCCAATTTCATTTTAATTGTAGCCAAAATTGAACCCCAAATCAGACCCAATTTTTCTTCCGGCCCAATTTTGTTTAAAACCGACCCCTAACCCATTTAAATGACCCTACCCGGATTCCCCACGTAAGCCCTTTAATCCTAGCCGTTGATCATTTAGATCAACGACTCCTATACGCACTTTCTTTCTTAATCCCAAACGACCCCTTACCCTACTTTATTTTTCACCAACCCCCGCCTCTAAATCCCTCTTCTCTCTCAACTCTCTATTAAACCTAATACGAACCCTATTCGCCGCCATCAAACTACACTCTAATCCACCCTAAACCCTGCCTAATCCATGGCCTCCCATGGCTATTGGAGATATGTGGTGGTCAGTGTTTGTTTCTGTGGTTTCATGGCTAGTCCCCGGAGGAATCTGGTCCAGTCCTTGTTCGACTGCGGTTCATGGCTTTTCTCCGATCCTCCCTGACCTTTCTCCATCCAGCCATGGCCGTTCGAGTAAGATCCTTGACTATCATGGTTAGATCGGTAACTTTCAAGGCCTTTATCACCTTTTCTGGGTTTTTCAAAACCCTAATCTTTAAGATCTTTTGATTTTCTTTTAGATCTACTTTAGATCTATACTTGCTGTGAATGTCAAGTGTTTTTATCGAAAGTTCTTCAACTTTTCTTTCAAAACAACTTTTCGTTAAGGTTTTCCTTTAAGTTTTTCAAAATATCTCTTCTCTGATTTGTAATGTTGTTTGTGATTCTGCTATATTTTGCTCATGTTGTTCTTCTATCTGAGTCAGTGTGTTGAAAACCCTAATTCCTTTTTGGGTCTCATTCGAGTCCTGAAGTTGTTTGTTAGATGTGTACTAGTTTGATTAAGTTCTTGTTTGACTTATTTGTTTTACCATCTTTTAAACTCGATTATTGTTGAAAACCATAGGTCTTTGGGTCTGAAACTGTTTATATGTATATATACTTGACTCGATTGAAAGTTCTTGTTTCAGACTCTCTTTTCTTTACGTGACTTATCTGATTTTTACTACCTTTCAACTCGACTATGGCTGAATCCCTAATATCTCAAAAGGGTTTCCTCACATGTTACTGTGAGACCTTTACTTGTTTTGACTCTCTTATTCACTTTGGCTATACGTGTTAACCCTGACTATCTAACTTTGTTCACTACTGAATCCTACGTTTATTTCTGCTACTATTGTACGCTGTTTCTTTTGCCAGTGTGCTTGGCCTCACATGAATGATGTTTCTGCTCACTCAGTTTATATACAGAAGTGCAGAAGCATATTCTTCCTTGATTGATCTTAATCTTGTGACTGATTTCAAAAGCTTTCCTTTTATGAACCCTAATTTCACTCGTCTGTTTAAAATTAATTGATCCTTTTCCCTTTACTGTGATGTTTAACCTTGCTGATTTCTTTCCCAAAATAAGCATATTTTTGTACTTAGAATCAATTTTTCACTGCATGATTTTACTACCCCTTATATGGCAATAATCAATCTACTTCCTAATTGATTTTTTCCCCTTAATTAGACCTACTGCTACACGTTAGACAGTGATTCCTTAATTAAAGGGGAATCACTTGGGTAATTGATTCTGACTTGTGATTGTTTCCATGTTTGTATTAAGACTTTACTTATTACCTCTCCTTCAATCGTTTTCAAAAAACTATAAATACCCTGCACCCCTCTTCTTTCAAAGACACAAATGAACTATCTGAGTTCAGAACACACACTTCACTCAAAACTCTCTCTCTTTTCTCTGTTACTACTTGTGTTACTGCTTTGTTTAGCCGGTTGAAAGCCAAGGCTAGACTGTGGAAATTTGCTTACTTTTCTTTCTGCACTTTTCTTCTTACTAGTATGTCCTAGTTAATCTTCAAGCATCAACAACAACATGCGTCTTTAACTGTTTCCTTCACTCTTGCATGTTTCTGCTTATGTGTATGCAATCAAGTTTCATTACTAAGCATGATGTAGTATGCTCCCTCCCCTTTCTAAATTAATGTGTTCCCTTATGTATGTACTCTGTCAGTCACTTGATTATGTGATTTGCTGAATGATGAATCCCAAACCCCCATATCCTCCTATGTGCTTGTGTTCTCTGGCTGGTTTGTGGGCATGCCAGCATCATCTATTGATGTGCATGTCCCAAACCTGACCCTTTTTGTGCAATTATTGATTATGTATAATTTAAGTTTTACTACTACTGTTTCAAATCACCCTTACCCCTTACTATTCTCAACCCAATTTTAAATAAAATCTCTATTTCTGCACTTCCACTGTACTCTTAGAGCTTAGGTTCTGCCCCTCTTATGTTAGCCTTGCCTTGGGACCCATGAGCTCCCTCTGAATTTGGACACATAAGGGCTGGTCCTTCCATATTGCACTCATCTTTATTTGGTTATGCAAACCTGGGTGTAAGAACTACCGGGGTCCCTTGAGACCCTTAGGGAACTTTGACACACCCAGGTTTGAGAAAGACTTTGAAACAAATGGCATTTGAGGTGTTTTGTTCCATAACTCAGAGAGGAAGTCAGAATTAGGCTTCCTATGGTTGTAACTTCTTATTTTATATTTTTTGATATAATTCAGTATTTGGTCTGTAATAATTTGTAACAAATATTGGGGGTTGGCTAGTGAAAAAGGGAATGGGTAATTATGCATGTTCAGCTATTAGAAGGGTAGAGAACATGTCTATAGGATCTGTTTTCTTTAAATTCTGCATGTTTTAATCCTACATTTAGAAAACATGCCTATAGGACCTATTTTAAATTCCGCATGTTTTGATCCTACATTTAGATAACATGCCTATAGGACCTGCTTTAAATTCTGCATGTTTACTTACCACACTTAGACACCATACCTATAGGATCTAAAAGGCTACAATCAGACATCATGTTCATAAGGTTAAAATCAGTATTTTTATTAGAAATCATGTCTATAGGAATTTCAAATAAATCCTGCCTGCTTCGTTTCACATTCGACTAGATATCATGTCTATAGGAATTAAAAAATCAGCAATAATAGAGATCATGCCTATAGGATCTGAAACCAGTCTAGTTTAAAATCAGTTTGAGTCATAATGTTCTGAACCAGTTTTAAACAACCTACTCTCTTTTTATTAATATAGTTTAGAAAGCATGCCTATAGGATCCTAAATTGCTCGTTTAAAACTGTCACTGCTTTATTACATTCTGAATCAGTAATAGGCATCATGTTTATAGGATCTCACCAAACGCACTTAGGCAAGCCTGAGGTGATAACAACAAAACAGAATCCGCCTTTGTTAATTAGTAACTACAACAACCCATAGGCAGGCCTGATTCAAACTTCTTATCTAAGTATGTGATAAATTGGTCTGCTTCAACAACTAAAACTCCCCTGTTTTAGTACTTTAAGTTCTGACCCTAAATGTTTTTGAGTCGTGCTATTTATGTGCATTACTTGAAGAGGTATATCTGAGCCTTTTAGTTGCTTACGTATGTCCCTTAATATGCAGTCCTATGTGTTCTAAATATCGCCTTAGTCTTTTACCTTTAAAAATCAAAGAGTCAGCCTAAAATCCTCCCTCTTATAGGAATAATAGTCCCCAATTCCTCCGGGACTGACAAGAATGGGACGAGTACTAGCATGTAATAGAGGTTGAGACCAATCCGCGCTTTAATACCTTAACGGGGTGGAAAGGGTAGATATGGATATGATGACCGGTAAACTAATACCACGTGTATCCCCTCTTCTGAGGAGTGTCATACCGAGTATCGCATTGATGTGATCCATATTATAAATAAACCTAGGACCCTCCCCCATTTCTTTTTTATATACTCTCAAGTGTTTATAGAATTGTGACTTCTTTTCAAAATTTGCCTTTTAATTGTTTTCAAACTCTTATGTGTTCAAACTCAAATCCCCTACTATTTGAGCCTATATTTGTCTATTTGCTAATTGCACAAATTCACAACACTGTCTAGCCGAGAACCATACTAGTGGATCTTGAGGGGTGCCTAACACCTTCCCCTTAGAATAATTTCAAGCCTTTACCCTATCTCCGGTTATCAAACAAACTTAGAATTGAACCTTATAGGTGTCCTAATGCACCTTAAATCATTAGGTGGCAAATCTTCAAATGCAAGACCCAATTCCCAAAAGGAATGAGTTGCCCTATACCCAAAATGTCACCAACCCGATTTTCCGATGCAAAGAGGGAAAAAGAGAGCGCGACAACATGGCGACTCTGCTGGGGATCTTAGGCTTTTAGTATTTCAGATTATTCTTGTGAATTTGTACCTATCTCTATGTGCAATTATCTGTTAACTCCTTTAAGCACTTAATTTCTTCTGTCGAAGCTAAACTGACATATCTTCGTTGTTTTCTTTTCTTTATCGCTTTATATTTATGAAACTGCTGTATTTATCTCTTTGTTAATGCGCAAATACACGTCAACATACTTTTTAATTATTACATAATCATGCTTAACATCATACTCCACTCGTGCCAAACAAATACCATAGCAACGTTTATAATGAGTGGTTATGCTCTTCCTATATTATTACCCCTAAAACTGGAAAGGCATATTTGCAATAAAACCAGTCGATCAGCGGTGCAGTCGACGGTTCCTGCCTTTCCCCTTGAGTTGTCCGCTCTATGGTACCAGTCTAAAACCCCCAAAGAAACCTTAGTTTGTTCAAATTATGCATGCATCATGGTCCAAACCTAGCCGGGTCAGTTATATTGTCCACATAATGATCCTTTAAGATAGCCTTGTCGAAAGTCCACTAGGTTTTACCAAACCCAAACAGACATCACCACGTTCTGTGCATTCATTTGGAGAACTAAATGCTTCATGCTAATCATTGATATTAAATAGTCGAGTCCGGTGGAGAAGGGTCTAACCTTATTTGCCTTGCAGAAGTATGAGGAACGAAGCACCCAGATTCGGCATAATCACCAACATCCACCCAAGACTGCTACGCTGGTGGAAAGATCTTCGCTCTAGTGATCAAAATCTTGTCAGAAAAAATCTGGGTAATCTACCATCCTTTCTGGAGATCCATCCTAACAAGGGACCGAAGACGGACATCTAGCCAGGGCCTACCTACTGGTGGGACTTCGCGAGTTGGGGAAGTTGTTCGACGGAGCGAAGGATGTCGAATCTGGGGAAGGTCCTTCTAGGACCAAATAGATAGGGTTTATCTTTTCGCTTTATAAAATGTAATAAGGCCAATGAACATTAGTGATTTTTCATTTCTTTTTTATTTAGTGTCAATTTGGGAGTCGTCTAAATTTTATCAATAAAATGAAGCATTTAGCATCCTAAGTTCTCCAAATCAATTTGTCGCTTGGCCCACCTCAGGCATAAAGAGGTCCCCAAATTAGGGCGCGCTTTATATTCCTGCACTATGTGTTTAAATACTGCAATACTTTTTATGACCCTCACTTAATTGGTTACCTTTTTGTTTTATTTTTGTTTTGTTATTCCTCTCCCCAAGGGTTAGTTCATGCACTCTGGCAACATCATCCTATTCAACGAGATCCAGGGGCTCTCCACCCACTCTTCCTCTTAGTACTGTCAAAAAAAAAGAACAAAGGCAAGATGGAAGATTTGAACAGCGTCAGAAATGAGAATTCAACTGAACGGCTAGAGGTCACTAATGGCCATGGTACTCAGGTTCCTAAGGAAAATGTATCCCAATTTGAACAGAAATTGCTGAAATTTCAGGAAGAGCTCGATCAGCTTCGGAACCTGGCAAGCTTGTCATTTTCCCTCAGATATCACCTTTCTCAATACTCAAAATCTTACACCGCCTCAAAACATCCCAAAGCAACAGAATCATCCCGCTCCTCACACTATTCCCCCAAAGACCCAATGCAAAACCTGCAATACCCCAAACAACACTCCGCTACTCATCCCAGAACTCCAAAACTCCACAAATGACCACTTTCACACCCACTATAACACCCCTATCTACGTGGAAACCATGCCACACTTCACCCAATCTATCTCAAGCACACCCGAGTCTGAAGGAAAATACTTGCTCATCAGGAACTTGGCTGAGGAGCTTAAGAAATTGACTAGCCGGATTCCAGGTGTTGAAGGAAGCAAGGGAATTGAGGGGCTGAACTATGAAGATCTTTGCATATAGCCCGATGTCGAACTGCTCGAGGGGTACAAACCTCCGAAGTTCGAAATGTTTGATGGAACAGGGGATCCAAGTGTCTATTAGAGGACGTACTATGACAAGCTGGTTGTATTAGCAAAAGATGAGAGAATCCGCATGATGCTATTCATGAGGAGTTTGAAAGGAGATGCCCTATCTTGGTACATCATCCAAGATCCAAAGAAGTGGTCAAGCTGGGTAGGCATGGTGACCGACTTTATGGACGGGTTCAGGTTTAACAAAAAAAATGCGTCGGATGTGTTCTATATTCAGAATCTGAAGAAGAAACCTATAGAATTGTTTTGCGAGTATGCTACTTGCTGGAGGTCCGAAGCCTCTAAGGCCAGGCCTGCCTTAGAGAAGGAACATATGAACAAATTTTTTTTCCGGGATCAGGACCCACAGTATTATGAACGACAAATGATGATCGAGACCCACAAATTCTCCGTCATTATCAAACTGGGTGAAAGGATTGAAGAGGGTGTCAAAAGCGGTATGGTTACAAACTTCGAGGCCTTACAAGCTACAAATAAGGCCTTGCAGTACGGTGGTATGTCTAAGAAAAGGGACGTAGGGGCCGTGATGGTTGCACAAAGGACAAAATCTCCTATCAAATACCAAACTTACCCAACATCTCTACTCACATATCAGCCAGCCCCAAATTACCAAGCACCCTCACCCTCCTATCAAGCTCTACCCGTCACTGATCAATTACCTCTACCTCCTACATATCAGACTACTTCACCCAGATATTCCCAACCCGCACACGTCTACCAAACCTATAATGCTCAACCATCCCACCATCAATCACCCCCTGCACATGAAAACTTCCCTAGACCCCCACCTTATTTTGATAGTAGACCTCCAAAAGAATATACAGCCATTGCTGAACCCATTGACCAGTTGTACGAGAGACTCAAAGCTATTGGTTATGTCACCCCCATCCCTATTGTAACCCCTGAGAACCCTTCTCAGTGGGTTAACCCGAATAAATCCTGTGCATACCACTCCGGCATGAAAGGGCACCATCGATGAATGCATTCCTTGAAAGACAAGATCCTTTAATTGCGTCAAGCCCCAAAAACTGAGGAGCACAAGGTTCTCAACCGAGTAAACCCAACTGAGGAAGACTGTTAGGTTTCATTCTACCCAAACTAATTAATGAACAAATTGGTGATGGACTCCATTAATCATACTTAGTAAGTATTTCAGTAACTTCCATTTTATTTCCATTAGACTCTTAAAATATAATTATCAAATTATTACAACTTTTATAAATCTATGCCAAAAATAAAGATTTCTAACTCAATTCCACATTATCAAACACCACCCACAACCTATCTACGGAGCCTCTAGATACAACTGAAGAGTAATGTAATATGGAAATGCCGGTAACAATGCTCCAGCAATACCTTAAAATACAAAGTACATGATAAATGGATGAAACAGGACCCAAAAAAGAAGTGGGGCTCACCAAGTCCGCTGAAAGGATGATTCGGCACTAGCTGCGACCAACACTACTTGCTATAGAAGCACCTACATCCATTTAAAGATGTAGCCCTCCCGGCGAATGGGACGTTAGTGCCATCGAATAGCATTAGTATGTATAAATAAACACCATCTAGTTAGAAAGAACTTTCCTACAAAGATTAGGAAACAACAAGTATAACTCAAAAGCTTTAAATTATCACAACATTATCAATGTAAAAGAATCAAACATTTTTCACTCCATGTTTCCTTAGTCTTTAGTTTGGGGGATTTCATACTGTTCATCATTGTTCTCTATACCACCGCTAGCTTGAGCGGAGTTTGATCACGACCCGATCGGCTGGTTGCCACAATTGAGACATATACTTCAATTGCCATTCCTTTTCCCTTTTTTCGGAAGTCAATATCAACACATTACCACCATGTGTGCGTCATGGTGTCCGATCATGGCTCGATCGGCTAGGCCGCCTTACCAAGGCATTTCCCTTTTCCATCAATAATCTCAATTCAATCTTTGTCTCACATATATCATTTCATAGGCACTTGGGGCCACAAATATCACGTTATATATTTGGTACTAGGCCACATTTCACATCATTCCCAATTTTATTGTTAGATTTGTAATTTAGGATAACATGTGCTCACAAGAGTAAATAAATTGTAAGCATAGATGAGACTTCGCATAGATGACACGAAATATGTAGCTTCAATCTCAATTTAAGTTCTAAGCATTTCAATACATGATTCATATTCATTGCACCATTTCAAGTTATCAAGAATAACACATTGATCATATTGAGAGACATCTTTCATGCATGTAAGGTTGCAATCCCAAACTTCATGTGAAACAACAATCAATACAACAATTCAACTTTAATCTTACCGTATTTACACAAATGATGACGAAGCTCAATTTATAAAAGATGGGGTTATAGCCATACATACCTCAATGGAGCTCTCATTAAATCTATACAATACACCAACACCTCTAGCAATAACAATATATAAGGAGATAGTATAAATCGGTTAATAATTAGGAAGATTATCCATGGTGTAACTCTCTTAGGAATTTCATCAAACACCTAATATGTGAAGTAGACTACAAGGTTTAGAAATGGCAATTCCTTCCTCCCTCGACCAATTTTAACAAGAACTACCAATATTAGTTCTTTAACATAATATACTACAACTTAGTCCCACATGCATGGCCTATTTCTAACCCCCACAACATATTTGAACCTTTAACCTTTTGCATGACGTTTTTGAAGTAGGACTTACCCGGATGAAGGACAATCTATGGTTATCTTCCTTGATTCTTGAAGACTTGAGCAAANTCAATCCTCCCTCGAACAATTTAAACAAGAACTACCCATATTAGTTCTTTAACATAACATACTACAACTTAGTCCCACATGCATTGCCTATTTCTAACCGCCACAACATATTTGAACCTTTAACCTCTTGCATGGCATTTTGGAAGTAGGACTTACCCGGATGGAGGACAATCTATGGTTATCTTCCTTGATTCTTGAAGACTTGAGAAAGATTTGGATTATTATGAAGTTAGGCCCCTCCTTTCTCTCTCTTTATGCTCTCATCTCTCTCTAAAATCAGTAGAAAATGACCCCAAATGAAGCCTCAAAGAATATATTAAAATGGGGTCGGGTTATAAAAATAGGAAAAATATGCCTCCGAAATTAGGTCTGCGATCGCAAAATCTACCACAAACCAAAAATGTGGGCCACATAATGCATCGCAAAATAGGTGCCAAAAACTGGGCAACACTGGCCCAATTTGCAACAGATCCGCGATCGTAGAGTAAAAAATGCGACAGATTTGCTATCGCAGATTCGACACAGGATCACATTTTTTCAGCCTTTGGTAATTTGATCATAACTTTATGTAGGAATGTCCAAATGACGAACGGTTTGATGCTTTATAAACTAGACTCAGATACCTTTCATATGATAAGTTATTCATCATATAAAACCTTATAAATATTTAGATATGCTCGTTCAAAGTATGGACTAGTAAAAGTACCTTTGCAATCTTAGCCTATTATGAAATATTTCCCATTTGGCTTACACTTAGGCCTCTCCTTGGACCCCACATTACTTAACATATGACTCATACACTTGTTTACCAAATCCAATTGATTCCCACCATGTTAATAGCACATAAAATATTATAATTAGCCTACGTGACATCACGAAATCCTAGATTACTTAGCGAAATTTTCCGGGGCCTTGCATTCTCACCCCCTTAGGATCATTCGTCCTCGAATGAGGAGTAGAGTCAAACTTAAATGCTTAATATAACAAATCTCTTTTCTCACCTACCTCAAGTCCCTAAATTTTGACTAACTCCTAAATTTTTCAAAATTTTGGCAAAGTCTCCTTTGTAACTAGGCCTATCCACCTGCCAGAGAATCACCAAAACCATCCTAAAAATGCATCCACAACTCTAAAAAAACATCACAATGCATATATCTATAACATGAACCTTAGCATTACAAGCACTACATTATCACGTTGATACCTGGACATGGACAACACATTTTTAAATCATAACATCTAGAAGGTACTTCTCAAATCAAAACCAACTGCTATACAATCAAGAGAAAATACCTTATTTCCACAACACTCTCGGCCTTCAATGTGGCCTCTTATACTTATAGGCTTTTCCATAACACATTCACGGAAACAACCCCAACCTCTAAACTTATCTAACAAGGATGACAACTAGATACCTCGTATAAGCAAACTATCCATTAACATTCACCTTCAATAATTTACACCAGTATGATACACAAATGATCTCCACCTACCTCCTTAGACATAGACATATGAAAACACAAATTCATGAGGAACAACTATGGGGAAACATCATACTCCTAGTGCGACCTAATGGGAATGCGCTTACGTACCCTTCATCATTAATTCACATAACATCTATAGGGGAAAATTTTGAGAATAACCGGTTCACCCTTCTAAACTCTAAATCTCTAGGCGAACCCTCACACTAAATCCTTGATGACTTTTGATAGTTAATCTAAGATGTGCTATCATAAACCGACCATAAAATTACCTATCGAATATATATGATCACAAGGGGGTGCTCCCTCTTTGACATGTTCGAACTTCAATATCCAATAAATTTAATGGAATAAGGAGCAACGAAGTTCAAAATCGAGCTAGAATTGTTCAGCAACCCATTAATATGCTGAGTAGAGTATTTCATGAGGTTATATGGAAAGAGACACAAAGATTACAACTAATAATACTGACATGGTTAATCATTGCGATGCCATCAATTATTAGACAAATAAGACATAGGGTAACTCGTACATTGGCAATAGGAATCATTAAGGGGAAATATTCAAGTATGTGACCCAGTCATCTCCTGGAATGTAGGGGAAATCCGGTTATGAAGAATGAGAATGCTCTGGTACCTTAAATGTGATATGGGTTTCAAAATACATGAAGTTTAATTACACTATTAATGTTAACTAACACAAGGAATCTATGCCACAAGCCCATGAGGGTGAACACTTGTGGGATTATCATAATTCAAAGTACATACCCCTCCCTGACAATTGAACCTATATGAGAGAATTAAAGATACGACAACTTGTCTTCCGAATCAATATGCTCATGATATATGCAAAAATATGAAGTCATCTAATCTCAACCTTTCATGAGTAAAACCATATAGCTAGGATATCTAAATGTTAGGACGAAATCATGTATTAGTTAGAGGCCTTCTAATGGTTAACATGATGCTTCGGGGAGAAAGACAAATGACACTCCTATCCACTCAAGGAGGTGGAATACCAAGGGTAGCAAAACTCCCCTCACATGACAATGATATAGTCAATTATTCTAGAAGCCGAGTGAGTAGAAAGCCACGTAACATATCCAATACGACCCATTTAAGACTTTTTGAAAAGGGGACGCACTTTGGTTTGAAATCACGGCAATATAAGCTTGAACTTAGGGGAAATCAATACTTTTGGAACCTATGAGACAAGCCCACATAGCCCTAGAAAATTGTCAACAATGGCAAAAAGTTACTTGAAACCATTACGAGTTGGTATAAAACCAGGCCTCAAAGTGCCCACATTGATAAGTTTGAAAGAATGATATGTATTAATACATTTATTGGGGAAATGAAACATCGGTTATCTAGTCACATGGACAAGTAGAGCAGGTAGATGATTGTTTAGGAGAACATCTCATAAGGAGTGCGAGCAATACCTTTTTATTCTAACAAAAGGGACATACCCCGACCTTTGACGCCATAAGGCATAAAATTAGATTCACGAGGAGAGTTACCGGATGAAAATAGATAGTAAGGCAGCACAACTAAGAGCACCACTTGGAATCAACAAGCTTAAATAAAGTTGAAGAGATTAGAAGTCTGTAGAAAAAGGGAAATTTGCATACTCTTAGGGATCTTTTAGAGTACATAAAAGTAAGGCTAATTAAATCAGATCATATGGTTGGATAAATAGTCGAGACATTAAGATAATATTGCATTGAAGATTACGGGTAAACAACTCACAATGCAAGACAAATGAAAAGAAAGTGAGAGAGCCTTATGGAAGTAACCTTTACATTGTAACCACTAGGAATGGTGGTAATATAAAGCGATTATGAGAAGCTACATTTTTTAAAGAAGATCTCTCTATGTAGTCACGTGATGTATAGCTCCAGAATTCAAAAATCCAATTATGGTTAGCAACTCAACTTCACAATGAAGCACTATAGCACACTTCTACACAACCAACTATTACCAGCCAAATTGGGAGACACTATAAGACTTGATTGAGAGAAAAGTTTTGGTATACGAATGTGTTACTAGGGGTATTGCTCCTTGGTCAACCCAAAACCAAAAGGCGAGAGTTATACTGATAAGCAGATCATTGGACTAGCACATGTGTAGATAATCCATTATCAAAAGGAGATCATTCAATCTCAGCAATTGCGTCATGATATCAACCCTTAATGAATTTGAAGTGAGGTGGGAACCCAATGAGATAGTATAAAATAATTATGAAAGGTTTGCAGATGTTCATAATGAGTTTGCCATGGATTTTGACTTGAGAAATACCTAGATGATAATAAAAGAAAGAAAGACAAGAGAAACAGACGTTGTGCTACGATAAAATAACCTCCAAAGGTGACGGAGAGCCTAGTAAGGGTCCTTACGAGAAAGGAAGTGTTACAATGACACATAGAAGGATATGTTCTCTCATAGTTATCGTACAAGTGTTACGAAACTAGCACAATGAATTCACTAACTAAAGAACACAATTAACAAATGTGATGGAGGTGTAAAGAGAAAATAAACATTTGTTATAAGCCGCACATGCTTCTGCTATATTAACTCCCAACTGCAATATACAACCACACCACGACCAACCACAATTCTAGGACAAAGTGAGCTACTTACTACGGGATGTCCCAAGTGGACACAAAAATTATAGCGACACAAGATCTCCCTATGATGGGGATGTGAGGATCTCAATTTTTAGAGAGACTTTATGCACACGGTGACCATTTCGATTGTCATTAACTCATGTGATAGTGTTAAGGTATGCTCTTATATTACTAGATAGTGAGAAGCTTTCATGATGATATTCGAAAGAGAGTAGATTGACTTGTTAAAACAATATAAGCCACATACACAACTGAGTAAAAGAGTGACTCGAGATGGATCGTAACACTGGGATTCTTTACATGGAACTTGACACCATATAGATAAACTTTACGACAGTGCATGCATAAGAACAAGTGGGCAGATGTTGTCCATTTCAATAAAATATTCTATAAGAAATTCATTAGGTATAGTACGTTGTTAAGAATTTAGGAAAAGCAAGTCGGAAGTATTAATCCTTGAGTCATAACTCCATTCAAGTACACAATTATAGAACTTAATTCCACACGAATGTAATAAGTGGATTCGTAATAGAGTGGATTCATGAATAATGCGTCTCATTTAAAGAGTTGATACATGCAATGTTTTGTTATTCAATACCTTGTTAAAACCATGTTTATGAGAATTCTTCAACATGGATGTACATGTACAATGAGTAGAAATTTTGATTTGAATCACTTAATGACTTTACATTGGTAGGGCAATAGCTTAATCAATACTCCTCGACTCCACATCCATAACATACGTGGTTAACATACTAATATACTACATGATCTAGTGGTGCAGAGACATTAATAGGAATAACGGTACTCCCCTCAGCAACAAGTTCTACCAATCCCTCCATGGCTCGATACATTCTCCTAACAAACGCTTTGGCAATCTCCCTCATATTCAATAGTGGGGGCATTCCCTCCTTTTTACTTCCAAAATCATGAATTACTCATCTTGAGATCAAGACATAGAATTGAAATTAGCTCCCTATCTAGAGCTTTACTGCACGATCTGAAGTATCAAAGAAGGGTGAAATTCCTAAATATCTGAATAGTCTCCAACTTATAGATATGGTCATCTACACACCGATAAGAAGGACTCTATTAGACATGGCTTCGAGACATCCTAGGACACTTTAAATCCTTAGGCTCTGATACCAAGTTTGTCACGCCCCAAAAATTGAGGAGCACGACCGACGCTCAACCGAGTAAACCCAACAGAGAAAGCCTGTTAGGTTTCATTATACCCAAACTAATTAATGAACAAATAGGAGATGGACTTCATTAATCATACTTAGTAAGTATTTCATTAACAACTTCCATTTTATTTCCATTAGCAGCTTAAAACATAATTATCAAAATATTACAAATTTTATAAATCTATGCCAATCATCAAGATTTCTAACTCAATTCCCCATTATCAAACACCACCCACAACCTGTCTACGGAGCCACTAGATACAAATGAAGAGTAATGTAATATGGAAATGCCGGTAACAAGGTTCCAGCTATACCTCAAAAAACAAAGTACATGATAAATAGATGAAACAGGACCCCAAAATGAAGTGGGGCTCACCAAGTCAGCTGAAAGGATGATTTGGCACTAGCTACGACCAACACTACCTGCTATAGAAACACCTACATCCATTTAAAGATGTAGTTCCCCCGCCAAAAGGGACGTTAGTGCCATCGAATAACACTAGTATGTATAACTAAACACCATCTAGTTAGAAAAAACTTTCATACAAAGATAAGGAAACAACAAGCATAACTCAAAAGCTTTAAACGATAACAACTTTATCAATGTAAAAGAATCAAACAATTTTCACCTCATGTTTCCTTAGAATTTAGTTTGGGGCATTTCATACTGTTCATCATTGTTCACTATACCACCGCTAGCTTGAGCGGAGTCTGATCACGACCCGATCGGCTAGGTTGCCTCAATTGAGACATATACTTCAATCACCATTCCTTTTCCCTTTTTTCAGAATTCAATATCATCACATTACCATCATGTGTGCGTCATGGTGTCCAATCACGGCCCGATCGGCTGGGCTGCCTTACCAAGGCATTTTCCTTTTTCATCAATCATCTCAATTCAATCTTTGTCTCACATATATCATTTCATAGGCACTTGGGGCCACAGCTATCACGTTATATATTTGGTACTAGGCCACATTTCACATCATTCCCAATTTCATTGTTAGATTTATAATTTAGGATAACATATGCTCACAAGAGTAAATAAATTGTAAGCATAGATGAGACTTCGCATAGATGGCACGAAATATGTAGCTTCAATCTCAATTTAAGTTCTAAGCATTTCAATACATGATTCATATTCCTTGCACCATTTCAAGTTATCAAGAATAACACATTGATCATATTGAGAGACATCTTTCACGCATGTAAGGTTGCAATCCCAAACATCATGTGAAACAACAATCAATACAACAATTCAACTTTAATCTTACCGTATTTACACAAATGACGACGAAGCTCAATTTATAAAAGATGGGGTTATAGCCATACATACCTCAATGGAGCTCTCATTAAATCTGCACAATACACCAACACCTCTAGCAATAACAATATATAAGGAGATAGTATAAATCGGTTAATAATTAGGAAGATTATCCATGGTGTAACTCTCTTAGGAATTTCATCAAACACCTAATATGTGAAGTAGACTACAAGGTTTAGAAATGGCAATTCCTTCCTCCCTCGACCAATTTTAACAAGAACTACCAATATTAGTTCTTTAACATAATATACTACAACTTAGTCCCACATGCATGGCCTATTTCTAACCCCCACAACATATTTGAACCTTTAACCTTTTGCATGACGTTTTTGAAGTAGGACTTACCCGGATGAAGGACAATCTATGGTTATCTTCCTTGATTCTTGAAGACTTGAGCAAAATTTGGATGATTATGAAGTTATCCCCTCCTTTATCTCTTTGTATGCTCTCACCTCTCTCTAAAATCAATAGAAAGTGACCCCAAATGAAGCCCCAAAGACTATATATTAAAATTGGGTTGGGTTATAAAAATAGGAAAAATAAGCCTCCAAAATCGAGTTTGCGATCACAGAATGGACCGCAAACCAAGAATATAGGCCGTATAATGCATCGCAAAATAGGTGCCCAAAACTAGGGAACAATAGCCCAATTTGCGACTGATCTGCGATCGCAGAGTCAAATATGCGACAGATTTGCGATCGTAGATTCGACATAGGTTCACCTTTTTCCAGTGTTTGGTAATTTGATCATAACTTTGTCTAGGAATGTCAAAATGATGAACGGTTTAAATATTTAGAAACTAGGCTCAAAGACCTTTCATTTGATAGGTTATTAATCACATAAAACCTTATACATATTTAGATATGCTTGTTCAAAGCATGGAACTAGTGCAAGTACCTTCGGAATCTTAGCCTATTATGAAATTTTTCCTATTTGGCTTACACTTAGGCCTCTCCTTGGACCCAACCTTACTTAAAATATGACTCATACACTTGTTTACCAAATCCAATTGATGCCCACCATGTTAATAAGACATAACATATTATAATTAGCCTATGTGGCATCATGAAATCCTAGATTACTTAGCAAAATTTTCTGGCGCCTTACAAATTGATAACAAGATTATTGTGGAAAAGGAACCAGCTCCAAATGTCCTTAATAACCCTCTGCCAACTCATAAGACTAGAGGCATTCACATGATTGAAATAGAGGATGATTGGGATCCTGAGGGATCAATCGGTTTGATCGTGGAAGGTGATGACCCAAAGAAGCCAATAGTTACTCTTAATCCAATCATAGTCTAGATTTAACCACCAGGGGATGCTGAAGTAATTATGTCTGTACCACTTGAATTTGAAGTAACATCGTCAGCAAAGACACCAACGCCAATTGAGGCCGAATTTGCATTTCCGGTAAGTGCACCCACATAGTTTGAAGTTGCAATTTTACCACCCAAGGCACATACTCCGTTAGGAGTAAGGATAGCCATGCTGATCCCAGTGGCGATGTCCACCATGTCGTCATTCCATACAAAAGCTATACCATGGGATTATACAGCCGAGGCTAGGAGGAAAGGCAAAGTCGGGTTCGAAGAAATTGTTGCAGCCCAGGGTATGACAAAAAAACTGGTAGAGTCTATACGGTCAATGGCCCTTTTTTCTAAAGGCAAAATCGGGTTTACGACATTTGGGCGGACAACTCTATTCCTTTTGGGAATTTCGGTTTGAGATTTAGAAGAGTCGCCACCTAATAATTAAATGCATTAGGTCACTAAGAAATTAAAAGAGAAGAAGAACCAGAGAATGGGTTAGGGCCTGAAATTATTTCAGAGGGAAGGTGTTAGGCACCTCCCAACATCCATTAGTGTGGTTCCCGGCCATGGTACAATTGTGAGTTTTAAAATAACAAAAACAAGTAAACATACGGAAACAACTTCCACATAACAATTACAAGTAGGGAATGTATAAAGGTTAAATAAACATGTTGAAGTTAGAGAATACGTGGTTTCATAATTGTTTTAAAAGAATATATAAGTGCCGAAAAATGAGGATCAAGTAACGAGTGCAAGCAATCAGACAAAGAAGTGAAATGGGCGGAAATTTGGAAAAAGAAAACAGTGCTGGAAATTCAAAGAGGTTTTAAATGATTTAAATCGAAATACAAAATTTAAAGAACTGGAAACTGACAGTTTAAAGAAAATAAGAGCGTAAGTACATAAGGAGGGAGGGGGGGTCCTAGGTTTATAAATAACATGGATCATCTGCGCAACACCCGGTAACCAATTATATGCGTAGTGTTATCGCTTGATCATCATATCCATGTTTACCCTTTCCCACCCCGTTAAGATATTAAAGCGCGTAATAGTATCGTTACTTATTATATGCTATTACCCGTCTCGATCCTATAAGTCCCGGAGGCATTGAGACTTCTAATCCTAAAGGGGAGGGAGTTGGGGCCTTTCAGAGTTTTTAAAAAGGGTAAAAGTCTAGGAGACAAACAGAACACATAAGCAAATAGGGAGAAAGCAAATAGCAGTTACGGCTCAAACAAGTTGTTGATACCCAATTTTTCCCTATGTATTTTTTTTTGCAAAATACTTTCAAAATAGCATGTACATGCATACATAAGCATGCCCAAGAGTCTAGGTATTTTCCCTAATTTTTAAAGATTTTAAAAATTATTTTATTGTCTATTTTTAACATTACAAAATCCAATAATCATTCCCAAGATTATCATTTTGGTGAGTAATTTCTTTTTGATCTCAAATTTACACCAAAATATAAGGTGATTTTTGTATATTTCTACAAATTTATTTGGTATTTTCAAAGCTAAATTGCATATAATTGCAATTATGGCCTATTTCACGATTAATAGTATTTTATAACTATAAAATTATTTCTAGTATTTTTAGATTAATATTTATAGAGTATTTGTTGGCTCAATGTTTTTAATTCACTCTTAAAATCATTATTACTATTTTTTATAAAGTAAAAAAGGAGAAAATTGACTATTTAACATTTCGCCCATTTCCATTTCAATTACAGCCTCATTTCCTTTCAATTTTAGCCTTAATTTGATCCCAATTCTATCCCAAATCAAAACCAACCCAATTTCAATTTTAACCCAACCCACTACCCGATTTAAAAAACCCACCTGACTCCCCTCTAATCTAGGCCGTTGATCATTTTGATCAACGACTGTAAATCTTCCTTTCCTTTTTTAATTCCTAAACCCCCAAACCTAATTCATTCTATCTGAGACGCCACCTTTGAAACCCCTTCGTCTCTCAAACACTCTCCAGCACTCTGAAATCGTAATCATCTCCTACCTAATTCTACCATGTTGCCACCGGAATCCATGGCGTTTCAGGCCATGAATGGCCTGTACTAACCCTCACACCATTGAACCAAAACTACTCAAGGCTATGAAGCCTGAATACAATGATTCTCTTCAGACCTTTTCAGATCTGTAGATCTATAGCTTCTCCGGCCATTTTCTGTCATGTTCAAGTAATATGAGTCTTTTTTACTTAGGATCTAGCCTTCCTCAAGACCTTTCTTGTTTCTAGGGGTTTCTCTACAACTCTAAGCCATTGAGGTTCTGTACCCATGTATTTTTTCTTAGATCTGTGATATTTTTGGGCTTTATTTGACGTTTTTAAGGTTTTCCCCAAATTTCTTTTTCAAAAATCTTTCAATTTCAATTTTAGGGTTTCTGAAAATTTCTTCATATATCATTCCGATTCTTCCTATTTTTTCCTTACGTGTGTTTGTCTGTGTTATGCTCATATGTTTTCCTTTTTCTATGCATGAGTTTGCTCTCTTGTTTCTTTTCTATTATGCTAGACTCTTCTATTTTCATTGTTATTCCTGTACTCGGATGTTAATCCATGTTGTTTTCCTTATGCTTTGCTATATGTGTTGATGGTTGAGCTCTTTGTTTTTTTTTCACTTTACTAAACTCTATTTGTGTTCTTGCTAAGCATATTTCATCTACTTTGTTTAAAACTCGTACCATCTCTTTCTTCTAAAACTTTTTTAAATTCCATGTTTTCTCAAGCATGTTCTCAGACCTTGAATCAGTGATCTTTCCATCATGTGTGTTTGTCCCTCATTAAGTCTTTGAAAAAGACTTCTGAGCCTCTTTCAATGACCTATTTTCTCACCTCTATTGTCTAACTCAATCTGAAACTGTAGGATTTGGGGGTTTTCTTTGGGTAAATAGTATTAGGGTTCCACTTTGGGACCCTAGGCTTTCAGACTCACGATGAGTCTGTAACTGAACTTGAATGTCTTTTTGCTTGTGACTCTAAGGCTTTCAATGATAGACTCTTTTTCCTAAATAACCTGACAGTTCCTTTTGTTTGATTGGTATGCTTTATATACAAAACAATTCCTCTTTCAAAAGGTTTTCACCAACTAAGTGATTGATTCTAAAATCCTTTTAATAAGGCTGATGAATCATCACTGATTTTCTTTGATTAAACCTCTTTTACCTTTCTTGACTTGGTTCATTCAAATTGAACTTGTAATTTTGGTTTCATGGCTGTTTGATTCATTCCCTTTCCATATTTTTTACAATCCGTGTACTATTGATTGTTTTCCTTAAATAAGTTCTGTGTATTTACCCCTTTTGTGCTTCTTTGAAAGGTTCAAATCAAATTTTCTTTCCTTAACTGGTTTTTACCCATTGGAGTTAGAATCCCTTAACCAAAGAGAGACTGATTTCAATAATATTTCCTTGACTTTCTTGCTTGCTTCTTTGCACTATAAAAGGGACTACCCCTCTGCACTTTTAAAGATACTTCGAGTTCAACACCTCAAATATTTAACTTTCAACTTACACACTTACAATACTGCTTTGAGTCCAATACTTTCTCAACACTCTGCTTTTCTAAGATCTTTTGGAATTGTTTGCTTACAAATTGGCTTTTTCAAGACTATTGTTTTATTTATTTCTTCTGAAACTGGTATGATCTGATATAAATTTTTGCCTCATCTCTATGTGTTTACTTTGTAGTTTGTGCATTCTTGTTTACTTTGCAGTGCATGTTCAGTGATTAAATTATGTATGTTCTTTCCTTGCATCTCTTTCTATTATTAATCCCTACTACCTCTTCCCCCTATGTGTTTGAGTGAAGTTTCTTGGCCTGGCAATATCCAAATTACTGTCTAGGGAGAACCTGATCCTCAATGGATCCTAACTCCCAAGATTTGGCTGACAGGCTGGTCAGGTGTATGCCAACATTCTCAATTGCTAGGCATGACCACCAGCCTGCCATGGCTCTCCCTAATTCCTCCCTATGTAGTTACACTTGTTCTTAGACTCTTATGTTCTGCCCCCCTCTTATGAGCCTTGCTTTGGTAACTTTAGCTCCATCTGAACTGGGACATTTTGAGGGCTGGCCATTCCACACTGCACCATAATCTTAATTCTACAATGTAATTGGGTGTAAGCATTGCCTGGAGTTCACGAAGCTCCTTGGAACTTTGACACACCCAAAGGATGAGAAATGCTTTTGGAAATCTGATCCTGGAAGTTGGTTTATCTCATATTGTTGGACTCTGAGTCTAAATTAGTTTGTTTTGTTGTAGCTGGAGCTTCTGATGTAATTTTACTTTTCTTTCTTTTGATTCATTCGGGTCTGTAATAATTATAATAACTATTGGGGATGGCTAGTGGAAAGGGATGTGAATGATTGTATGCAAAGTGTAATTATAATACAAAGATCATTCGGATCTTTGTTTTTTTTAATGCTTTCTTTTACCGCTTTCCATCAATACTGTTGTAATTATGAGCAATTATTATAATCATTACTTTATGAACGTGAAAGTACATGACAATTTGTTAATTATTGTATTGCATTTTTCAACATCATATTCCACTCGTGCCAAACAAAATACCATAGCAACGCTTATAATGAGTGGTTGCGCCCTTCCAATATTATCACCCCCCTAAATTTGGCAAAGACATATTTGCGGTAAAACTAGTTTATCAGCGGTGCCATCGACAGTTTCGCGCCTTTCCCTCTTGAGTTGTCCGCTCAAGGGTACTAAGTCTAATACCCCATAGAAACCATTACTCTTTAAATTGTGCATGCATCGTGGTCAAACTTAGCCGAGTCAGTTATGTTGTACGCATAATGACTCTTTAATATAGCCTTATCCAAAGTCCACTGGGTTACCTTGAAACCCAAACGGACACTACCATGTTATGTGCATTTATTTGGAGAACTAAATGCTGTGTTATTCCAATTATTGATGTTAAATAGTCGAGTCCGGTGGGGGAAAAGGGCCTAACTTTTTGTTTTGCAGAAAATGAGGCACGAAGTCCCCAGATTCGGCATGGTCACCAACATCCACCCCAAATTGTTGAATTGGGGAGGGGGGGGGGGAAGATCTCCATTCCAACGATCAAGCTCTTGTAAGAAAGTATCTAAGAAATCTACCTTCTCTCCTAGACATTCAACCTAACAACAAGATCATATAAGCTGCAACTTTGTTTTAGGACTGTGATAGATCGGTGTTTCGCTTCGGGGACATAGAAATGACACCTTTACTCGAGGAAATAGGAGGACTAGTTGGGATACCATGTGAAACTCCGGGTTTGCTAATGCCTGAAAATCATATGGGTAAGGGTTTTCTTAAGATAATGGGTCTAAAGAAGATTCCTGACTTAATATGTTTGGAGGAGTCATACATTCCTTTTGACCATTTGTATGAAAGCTATGATCACAGCAAATCATACCGTACCTATCCGAATAAATTCACCATCACCTCATTGGGGCACATCCACCGAAGGGTATTTGTGTTTATGTTCTGTTTCTTGGGGATGATAATTTTTCCAACAAATAAAGTAAGAATCTATACCAGAATGGCCATGGTCACTAAAACCTTAATGGAAGGAATCAACGAGCAGCCATCCAGCCTTGTGACAATGATAGTTGCATAAATATACCAAGCCCTGGAAAGATGTCAACAAGGGGGCAAACATTTCGAGGGATGTAATTTGCTACTCCAATTATGCCTCATGGAACATCTCTAAAGGGGTGAGTACTGGCAGGAAATCCATTGTAGAGATTGGGATGATCATATCACTTTTCATCACCTAAAGCGACTGAATTATATGCCCAACATGTTTGCCTAACCAGAGAATGCTAGAGAATGGGTGGAAATTTTCGATAATCTTACTGAAGACCGGGTGCAATGGATGTTTGAGTGGTTCCTTACTGAAGAATTCATCATACGGTCTAGGGATGCGCCATTTTTGGTACTAATCGGTTTGAGGGGGGCCTATCCATATGTCCCTATCCGGGTTATGAGGCAAGAAGGTAGGAAGCAGGTTATACCAAGGGTCGACAAGATGAGCCACTTTCGAGCTGACTTCCAAGATGACGACAGTCCGTATAGGTGCCAGGCTCAGCATATGTGGCATTGCAAAATTGTCTTGGGAAAAGACACCATTGAATCAGATCACTACCATGCTGGTTGTACTCCACACTATCTAGGCTGGCTGGAGGACAATCACAGTGACTTGGGTCAGCCCGGATTCGTTCGAGGTCACAGGATCATTGATGAAAAGGCTGAAGTGCAGGTAAAGTATAACCAACTGCGCAAGAGAATGCGGGAGTGTGAAAATTAGCACCGAGAAATACAAGAAGCCAATCAAAAGCTAATTGGAGAATGGAAAGATATGGCTATCGGCGCCAACAAACGGATCTTTTTGGAGCAGGGCATAGTGGTGCTGGAAAAGAAGTTTCTGAAGAGGGGTGAAGATTGCTGGGTTGATAAATGAAATGAAGGAGGACATCTGGCGAAGGCCTACTTGTTGCTAGGACTGCACGAGCTGGGTGAACTGTACGAGGGAGCCAACATTGCCGAGTCCGGGGAAGGTCCTTCTGTGACCAAGTAGATATGAGTTTATTTTTGCTTTACAAATGAAATAGGGTCTATGGCCACTAGTGATATTTTTATTTCCTGTTATTTAGTGTCGTTTTGGGATTCGTCTTATTTTTTATCAATAAAATTAGGTAGTTAGCATTCTAAGTTCTCCAAATTTACTTGTCACTAGGCCTACCTTGGGCACAACGAGGCTCCCAAATTAGGATACGATTTATATTCTTACACTATGTGTTTAAGTATTGCAATGTTTTCTTCTCACGATCCCTACTGACTCGTTACCTTTTGTTTTTACTTTTGCTTATTCCCCTCCCCAAAGGTTAGTTCGTGCACTCTGGCATCATCATCATATTCCCCAAGGTTCAAGGGTCCCCCATCTTCTCCGAGTTCGAGTCCTATCAGAAACAAGAACAAAGGAAAAATGAAAGATTTGAGCAATATCACAAAGGAGAGTTCAGTTGAAAGGGTTGAGACTTCTCAGGGTATTCAGGTTTCCAAGGAAAGTGCCTCCAAGCTCAAATAGAAGTTATTAAAATTTCAGGAAGAACCGGACAAAGTTCAGAACTTGGCAAGCTTGTCATTTTCCCTCACTACTCCGGATATCAGCTTTCCTAACACTCAAAATCCCACACCTCCTCAAAACATCCCAAAACCACAGAACCAATCCATTCCCTATCACCACTGCAATACATGCCACACTTCAAGTAACACCCCATTGCTCATTCCCAAACCACTAAACTCCACAAATGATCACCACCATAACACCCCTATCTATGTGGAAACCATACCACACCCCATTCAGCCCACCTCGAGAACACCTGAGTCTGATGACACAGACTTTTTTATCAAGAATCTGGTCACAGAACTCAAGAAGCTGACTAGCTGAGTTCAGGGTGTTGAAGGAAGCAAGGGGATCGAGGGACTGAATTACGAAGACCTTTGCATCCAATAATATGTCAAATTGCCCGAGGGGTACAAACCTCCCAAGTTTGAAATGTTTGATGGTACAGGGGATCCCAGGGTACACTTGAGAACATACTGCGACAAACTCGTTGGAGTAGGGAAAGATGAGAGGATCCGCATGAAGCTTTTCATGAGGAGCCTGAAAGGAGATGTTCTGTCTTGGTACATTAGCCAAGACCAAAAGAAGTGGTCAAACTGGGTTAGTATGGCATCTGACTTTATGGACAGGTTTAGGTTCAACATGGAGAATGTACCAGCTGTATTTTACATTCAGAATTTAAAGAAGAAACCTACAGAAACGTTTCGTGAATATGCCACTCGTTGGAGATCAGAGGCTGCTAAGTTTCGACCTACTTTAGGGGAAGAATATATGAACAACTTTTTCGTCAGAGCTCAGGATCCATAATACTATAAGAGACCGATGTTGATCATGAACCATAAATTTTCTGACCTCATCAGGCTGGGAGAAAGGATTGAAGAAGGCATAAAAATGGGTATGGTCACTAACTTTGAAGCATTGCAAGCCACCAACAAGGCTTTGCAGTCCGGTGGTACATCCAATAAGAGGGACGTAAGTTCTGTAATGGTTGCACAGTGAACCAAATCACCAGTTCAATATCAAACCTACCCGATATCTCCACCTACATATCAACCAACTACAAATTTCCAGACACCCGCACCTTCCTACCAAGCTCCACCACCTACCTATCAATTGCCTCCACCTCCCACATACCAACCCACTTCACCCAAATATTCCCAACCCGCAGAAGTCTTCCAAGCCTACAACACTCAACCATCCGACTACCAATCACCTCACAGTCTCCAAAACATTCCTAGACCCCGGCCAAATTTAGACCGCAGGCCTCCCAAACAATACACTGCCATTGTTGAGCCAATCGACCAGCTGTACGAAAGACTCAAAGCCACTGGTTATGTCATCCTTGTCCCTGCCATAACTCCTGAAAACCCTTCCCAATAGATTAACCCAAACAAAAGATGTGCATACCATTCTGGCATGAAAGGACATACTATTGATGAATGCCGTTCCCTGAAGGACAAAATACAGGACTTAATTGATAACAAGATTATCGTGGTAAAGAAGCCTGCTCCAAACGTCCGCAACAACCCTCTACCAAACCACAATGGTGGAGGTGTTCGTATATTTGAAATAAAAGATGATTGGGATCCCAAGGGATCAATCGGCTTGATCACTGAAGGTGACGATCCAAAGAAACCGACAGTCACTCTCAATTCTATTGTAGTCCAAATTCAGCCTTCTGAAGATGTTGAGGTGAACATGTCCATACAGCTTGAAATTGAAGCACCAGCCTCCGCAAAGATGCCAACACCGATCGAGGTCAAGTTTGGGTCCCCAAAAGCACCTGAGCCCTTTGAAGTCGCTGTATTACCTTCGAACTCAAAGGTGCCTATTCCAGTAGCAATGAAAGCCGTAACATTGTTCCACATAAAAGATATACCATGGGACTACACAACTGAGGCAAGAAGAAAGGGAAAAGCCAAGTATGGGGAAACAGTTGCAGCGTAGGGTATGACAAAAACCGGCAGGGTTTATACCCCAGAACACTTAGATGAGTCAAGTAAGCAGACCTCTGGTCAACAAGCCATCATTGAAACTGGACCCGGTGATCTCTAGAGAAAGATACAAGCCAAGGAATACTTGGTCATTAACCAGCTGAACAAAACACAGGCACATATTTCTATCTTGGCTTTATTACAAAGTTCCGATGCCCACAAAAATGCCCTGTTGAAGGTGTTGAGTGAAGCGTATGCACCAAGCAACATCACTGGAGGAGAAATGGCAAACATGGTGGGTCAGCTATTGGAAAGTCACAAAATCACCTTCCACGAGGATGAGCTACCGCAGGAAGGATTGAGTCATAACAAGGCATTGCATATCACTATGCAGTGCGAAGATTATTTTATCACCAGGATCCTGGTCTATGGGGGGTCCAGTCTCAACATTTATCCTCAGGTGACACTCAGAACATTGGGAAAAGGGCTACATGAAATCAAGGATGGGGCCATCAAGTTAAAGATTTCAACGAATCTCAAAGGTCCACCATTGGGGAAATTAGCATACGTCTGTAAATGGAGCCCAGTTTGTTTGAAGTCGATTTTATAGTGATAGACGTGTCGGCTTCTTACAATCTACTATTTGGACGACTATGGATTCATGCTGCCGGGGCCGTGGCATTAACACTACATCGGGCAGTGAAATTTGAATGGAGTCACCAGAAGGTGATCATTCATGGTGACGGTAGCAACCCCATATATAGCCGCCAGACCATTCCAGCAATTGGAGGAAGAAGAAGAATAGGCGGAGAAACTTACCACCACATCGAGAGGGTCAATGTAGTTGACAAAGACAAATCGTGGGACAACAAAAATGAAAGCATATTGAATTGGAGCGGGTATGAACCTGGCAAAAACCTCCAAGGAATCACTAAGCCTATTAAGCTCAAGAAGCATGGTACCACCTTCGGGTTAGGGTATGAGTATACCTGGGAAGAATTAAAGGATTGGTCGCCACCATGGCACGACCCTTACTATCCGTTGGAGCAACTAATACCCCATCTGGAGCAGACTTTTCAACCAGCCGAAGTCATTTACGGGTCAAAAGAAGAGGAAGAATTAGCAGCAATGAGGAATTTGTTCCTGGAAGATGATGATATGGACTGTTGTGTCATTTTCAAGAAGGAGGGGGAGGAGCCCATCCATACAGGCTGTAAGAAGAGGGGCACACCTCAACAACTGGAGTGTCAGAACCACCAGAGGCCGACGTGCCCTTGAGGTAGCAAGGCTGAACAAAGCATTACGCGGTATTTTGCTTTATTAGTTTATTTCCCTTTCACATTTTTTTTCTTTTTTCGCAAGAAAGAGCTCCAATGTTCAAAAACACTTATGGAATTTATTAAAGTATTTCAATTTTCTTACAAATCTCTCTCTTATTATTTTCTCTCATTACTTTATTTAAACAACATTACTATTGCTTATCTTGATGAACCAACGATTGTGACATGCAACGAGACAATGTAACAAACGGACATAGATTCAGAGGAAGATGATATACTAGAAGAAATTGTTAAATAAGTTGAGAATTTTGAGAATAGGCCTAAGTCCAACCTGGACGAGTCTGAGATCATCAATCTAGGAGATACAGAAAACATCAAAGAAACACGAGTCAGCGTTCATTTGTCACCGTTTGAGAAGGAAGGATATACGAAATTTCTAAGGGAATATTGTCACACCTCCTTTAGACGCTACCGCACCCTGCGAAGGGATGTGGTAAAGGGAGTTTTTCCAATTAAAGGACAATCGAAACAGAATTCGTTTATTAAGAGATTCAGAGTCGCCACTTGAGAGATTTATGGTGTCAAGTCACCGGTTGAATCCCGAATCGAGGAAAGGTTTGACTCTATTTAACAGTCCGCGAACCAGAAATCCGGATAAGGAATTCTGTTAACCCGGGAGAAGGTGTTAGGCATTC
>MU685361.1:0-29894 GCA_026770625.1 Nicotiana glauca
TTGCTTGCGAATCACACAAGTTTTTCATGCATACTTCCATGATATAGACATTCCCCATTCATGTGGGGGATTGTTAAGTTTTTGTTTAAGATGTAATCTTAAAATGAGAGTGAATGGGAAATAGAGGGAAAATGAAATTTTGAGTAAAATTTTAAGTTTCCCTCTTCTTTTAATGAGACATTGTCCCACATTGGTAAAAGATAAGAATTTTGATGGGTTTATATACAAATGCACTTCATGTAGCTCTTAAAGAGTTAGGAAGAAGGTAAGCCTCGCGTCGTCGTCGTCGTCGTCGCCGTCGTCGTCATCGTCGCCGCCGTTCGCTCGGCTCGGCTCGGCTCGGCTCGGCTTCGGCTATGGCTACGGCTTCGACTTCGGCTTCGGCTTTGGCTTTGGATTTGGATTTGGTCAAATGATCTATCGATTGATTAATTTTTTGGACCAAATTTATTTGTTAATAGTGAATATTAACGTGATATAATCCATGTTTGTAACAGATGTTTTCCAATCCATGTATTGTGTTGCACCAACAAGCAACAAGCCGCCTAGTGCACCTCCCTCCATGGCCAAGTGCTCCTCCCACCAAGCAAGTGTTCATTCCACCATGTAAGTGCTTCCTCCATGATATCCTAGTGCTTGTTCCACCATGGAGGGGGCGGATTTCTCTCAACTGACTGCTATAAATATAGCAGCAGTTGGAGAGAAAGAAACACACCGAAAAAAAACACTCGAGATACACTCGATATACACTGGAAAAACGAATTGCAATTTGATACCCTCTTCAGTAAGAATTCAACATCGGCTATACATTGCATTCCTTCCTCTCAGAATTTTCATTCGACTTCTGAGTTGTCCTCCTTTATTCTGCATTATTTTTAACTACAAACAAAGCATCTGTAAGTGTGATTTGCTGCCGAACTTTGTGTTCGCTGAAACACTGGGGTTTGAAGTACCGCTACACCAGTATGTAATTCGTTCTATCCTGGGAGAAAATAATCCATAACCTTGGGTACTATGAGGGGGATTAAATTCCTTAAGGAAACACTGTGAATTCAGTGGGCTCGAATTAATTACTGTTTTATTTATATTTACGTTTATACGCTAACGTTTTTTATTTTTCAGAATTATTATTTACAAATATAGGATAATAACCAAACCAAGGAACCAACAGTTTGTAATAACTAGATACTCCTTTTATTTTAGTAATGAGGTATTCCATTTCCTTAGCAAAAAAGAAAGATATTTATGAGTTCTTGGTGATAGTCTTCTCGTTGACGAATGTAGCTTCTCAATCCTCTTGATATGAACGAAGTTTCTAGTAAAAAGGGGTAGCTCGGTGCACAAACCACTGATCGAGGAAGCCATGCCCAGTAATGCCTCTATTCTACTAGTCCTACTACTAGATACTAGATAGAAAGGTTAGTTTAGGAAAGAATCAACGCAAAGATCTTATTTCGAAGCAATCTTTGGAGTTTTTTTTATCCGAGCATGTCTTGCAAGAAAATAGGATTTCATATTGTGCACCAAATATATACTATTGGGATGGGAGGGCTCCTACTAGCTCTCCCCTGCAAGAATCACACGTGCGAGTTCCCCCACATTAAGCATTTCTTATTTACGCAGGGTCCGAGGAAGAGATACATCTTTAGTGGTGTGATATAGATAGCCTACTACAATATAAGTATTAGTGGCTACTTTCACGGCTTGAACCCGTGATCTATAGGTCACACGAAGACAACTTTTCCGTTGCTTCAAGGCTCCGAAAGAGAATTTTATAGTGTAGTGACAAAATGAATTCAAAAATATTCTTTTATATTACTAGTTCAAATCTTAAGTGTGATACTCTAATTTTATTTTTAAATTCGCTTTTAGGAATATGCCATTACATACAACCCACCCTAGTTCAAATTGAGCCAAACTAACAAGTCAGGGATCATATGCAGTTTAAAAGAAAAAATGGATTGCGGAGAAGTGTGAGAAGTTTGTATATTTGATGGCTTTCCAACAATTAATTTTTAGAGTACATTTGATGAAAATTTTGAGACAAACAAAATTGTATTTGGATATTCTTTAGAAATCTTTCTACATAGAAAAGTGCTTTCCAATCAAAAAGTACTTTCCTAGAATATTGTTCTCAAAACTCTTTCAGATTTTGAAAAATATCCACTCTTCATTAATGTTCGAGTTATCCAAACCCAACATTTGAATTTGTTAGAATCAGAATCTAATAAAATTATTGAAGTTAATTTTCATCATCGAATTACCAAAGCAGCAAAAATACCTAAGCAGGAACAATTCGACCTGAAAATACTAAACAGTAGATTAAATTTAGCACATGAATTTCTTTTAACAAATCCCTCAATTCTTTCAACTTTAGACGGATTGAATCATGATTTTTTTTTTACTTGACTCAATGAGTCGAACTTAAATAATTCATTAAGCTATTGGGTCAAAATAAGTTAAAATATTATATCCTGAAGGGTAAAAATGCAACGAAAAACCCAAACGTATTAAATCTAATTTGGAAACTGAAAATATATGAATTTGGGAGAATTTAAGCTAATATTTTAGAAAAATACTTCAACTTTTACATCTTTGGAAGGCAGAATATAAAATTTAACTCATTTTTTGACCATTCTTGATCCAACTCATTTTGTATCAAGCAAATTTCGGACAAATTGAGTTATGACTTGTTTATTAAGAGCTCGTTTGGGTTAGTAGGTAGTAAATATTTGATAAACATTAAATATTGATAAGTATTTTAAGTGTTGAAACTGATTTTATAATAAAAAATTTTATATTTGGATAACTGGTAAAACTGAGGGTAAACAATTCATGCGTTTGATAAAAAACACTTATCAATTTGTTCTTTTGGTAAAATAACTGTATATCTGTAAAGTAAAAAAATGTAGAACGGGGAGAAAGCTAAGATTTTGTTTTGAGAACTAGAAAAAATATTAATGATAAAATCGTAAAAAATTTGGTCAAACTATACGTAAAATTATAAGTTGAAAAGTCATAAGTTGGGTTGATCAGCTTATGGCTTTTCACTTTGGATATTTAATTAGCAAATGCGTAAATAAGGTTAAGGGTACTTATACACAGTTTGATCAGCTTATAAGCTTACTCTAATAGGCTTTTAGTTTGATCCGTATTACCCTCCAAAATTCGGCGTCTCCGCGTATTTGTCTCAATTTATGTGATAGATTAGTTTTTCAAAAACAATGTTACCTATATGTATTTAAAAATAATTTAATTTTAAAATTTTTATTTTGATATTTAATTAGATTATTTATGATCACGCAAATATTTTAAACTTATTTTAAAGCATTGAGTACGAAATTTTCTTTACCCAGTTGACTTAGTGATACCACGGTTAGTTTTTGGGTCTCCCTTTGGTTCTTTTGTTAAATAAACTAAACCTGATCAATTTTAACAAACTTAAAGGACTATAGGTGTTTAGGATAAATCAAAAGATGAGGGACAATTTTGACTAAAAACTGTGTGGTGGTATTCGATCTGTCATCTGTCATATTGATTAAGGATTAAATAAAATGCATTTTCTAATGCAAGATAAGAACAGTGACACACCCGTTTCCTTGTACTAAACCACAGCGGGCGCCGGCTCTCCTTCGTTGTGTTTCTTCTGCGTTAGATCTCCCAATTCACAATAAAAAAGGTCAGTTTGCTGTCCCTCAGTCTGTTGTTGTTATCGTGATTTTTATTTACTTCTCTGCCGCTGAGATTGATTTATGGTAGTTTGATTTCCATTTTCTTTTCAAGTAGCTGTTTCAGCTGTTGTAATTCAATCCTTGAAAAAGTGGTCTGATTGTGCCTTTCCCTGTGTGTTTTTATGGGGAACATTATTATGTCTTTCTGAAAAGGTGGAATAAAGCGGATCTTCAGTGTTGTGAAAGTGGACTTTCTGTGTGAGGTGGGGGGATGGTTGTTTGATAACTTGACTGGGAGAATTAGTAGTATCTAACTTCTAATTTTGAAATTTAGCTTAGGTAATTTACAGTTATTTTAATGATTTACTGATACAAATGTGTAAACTTCAGTGACCATGCGTGAAATGAACTCGATAATTAATTGGTGTCGCTGAAATGATATACCTTTGATACTGAATTGCTTGAGGACTTACATATGATCGCTGTATTCTTTTGTTTTACTGATCGGGTAGGCAGCTGGATTTGCGGTTGATTGATATTTTAAATGGAACCTGCATTTATTTGCAGCTCCATCAGTCTCTCTCTCTTGTTGGTTTATTGCTTTGTTTTTTGTAAGAGAAAAGCATAGAAGTGAGATGAATTTTCTTAATTTGTTAAAATTTGGGAAAGCGCATGGCAATATAAACTTAGAGGCATTGCACTCCTCTTCCATCTCATCTTTGTCTTCTTTTTTTCCACTTTTGGAGTGGTGTCCGTTTGATTTCATTCCATAAGTAATCGCACATTTCTTGTTTTAATTATCTTATTGAATTACATTCTCCAAGTACCGAGTACTATGTAGCTTTTCTAAAGAAAAACAAGTAAACACGTGCAACAATAATTAGACATAAAATGTAATTCCTTCTTTTGTTTCTTTTTTTTGCTCTTCTCTAAAAGAACTACATTGTTATATCTGATTATTGTTGCACATCTTTACTTCTTCTTTTTTCTTCAGGAATCAGGAAAGTAACGTACTACTTGAAGTAAGCATTGGATATTTGAAGTTGGGATTTTGGTGTGCTGAAGCAAATGATTCGTGGGCGAATGAGAATGGCACTATCTGCTGGTGCAATGTTATATCGTTCCTCACTTTCAGGTCCCGTGCGTCTGATGACGACGGAAGCACAAAGTGTTGCTGCTAAGCTGAAAAGCTCTGGATTGTTGCGGAGTCAGGCTCTTATTGGAGGGAAATGGGTTGATTCATATGATGGGAAGACTATAAAGGTATACAACCCTGCAACAGGGGAGGTAATAACAGATGTGGCATGCATGGGTGGGAAGGAGACAAACGATGCAATTTCTTCTGCCTATGATGCATTTAGTTCTTGGAGCAAACTTACTGCTGCTGAAAGGAGCAAATGTTTAAGGAAGTGGTATGATTTGATAATGGCCCACAAAGAAGAACTTGGACAACTTATGACACTAGAGCAAGGGAAGCCTCTAAAAGAGGCCATTGGTGAAGTTAGTTATGGGGCTGGTTTTATCGAGTTCTCCGCTGAAGAGGCTAAACGTATATATGGAGACATTATTCCATCACCATTAGCAGATAGGCGTTTATTTGTTTTAAAGCAACCAGTTGGTGTTGTTGGCGCGATTGCACCTTGGAATTTTCCCTTGGCTATGATTACCCGAAAGGTTGGCCCTGCTCTTGCTTGTGGTTGTACAGTGGTGGTAAAACCTTCTGAACTCACGCCCTTGACTGCTTTAGCAGCAGCTGAACTCTCCCTTCAAGCTGGAATACCACCGGGTGTGGTGAATGTTGTTATGGGAAATGCATCTGATATTGGAGATGCACTGCTTGCGAGTCCACAAGTAAGAAAACTTACCTTCACAGGTTCGACCATGGTTGGGAAAAAGTTAATGGCAGGTGCTGCTGCCACTGTTAAGAAGGTATCTCTTGAGCTAGGTGGTAATGCACCTTGCATCATCTTTGATGATGCAGACATTGAAGTAGCTTTGAAAGGAGCTCTCGCAACAAAGTTCCGTAACACTGGACAAACATGTGTATGTGCCAATAGAATACTTGTGCAAGAAGGGATATATGAAAAATTCGCAAATGCTTTTGCAAAAGCTGTCCAAAGCATGAAAGTTGGAGATGGTTTCAGTGAAGGTGTGGAGCAGGGACCTCTAATTAATGAAGCAGCAGTAAAGAAGGTTGAATCTTTTGTAGAAGACGCTACTTCAAAGGGGGCCAAAGTCCTCGTTGGGGGGAAGAGACATGACCTTGGCATGACCTTCTATGAGCCTACAGTCGTAACTGGAGTTAATAGTGAGATGCTCCTGTCGAGGGAGGAAGTATTTGGGCCTGTCGCCCCTCTTTTGAAGTTCAAAACAGAGGAAGAAGCAATCCATATGGCTAATGACACCAATGCTGGTTTAGCTGCTTATATATTCTCGACAAATATTCAAAGAGCTTGGCGTGTCACTGAAGCTCTTGAGTATGGAATCGTTGGAGTTAATGAAGGACTAGTTTCAACTGAGGTAGCTCCATTTGGGGGCGTGAAACAATCAGGTCTTGGCCGTGAAGGTTCTAAATACGGGTTGGATGAATATTTGGAGATGAAATATGTGTGTCTGGGAAGTATGAGCTAAATTGCTAATGTAAATTCTGATTAATAAGGGATGCCATGGCGTCAGTCTTAGTTTGGGGATAATATCCATTTTTAGTTTCTGTATTTCCTACCTAGAAAAGACAGACGAGGCACACGCTCAAAATAAAACAGTTCTGAATTTTTCTATTGTTGCCTTGTTATTTTCTTAGCTGGTTGATCCCCTTAGATATGTAAAATTCCTTTTGTTAGTTCTTTTTTATCGAGTGCTGTTTTGCTGCTCACTAGTGCAAAGATAATTTGTTTTACTTATGTTAGACATTTGAAGTACAACACTACAAGTTCAGATCCTAAAGACTTCCTAACCAAAACACGACAGATGAGTTCTTATTCCATCGTTAAGCATGTAAATAAGAAAAAAGTTTTAAGATGATCATTTAAGGAATCTATTGAGTCAAATTCTTAATTGACCTATCTCCTTTACTTGATATTTATACCAAATTATATTAATATATTATATCGAAGCATCAAGCAAAAGATAGAAGACAGTGGAAGTTACAAATTCTTTGAGGTGATACCAACTAGAAGACTTATATTAGAGATAAACCACTGGAGTATATTAGAGAGTTCCTAGTGTGAGATTATCCTTAAGTAGGGAGTGCTAAAATTTTATGGACTAAACAAAACATTTATGATATTAAGGATATATTCAACTGATTTCAACTATCTTGAGAGTGAAGCTTAATAATAGTTACTCCACTTCTATAGCTGTATAGGTCCAAATTTGACAACCACGACAACGGATAAGCAAGACATGGGACGTGGTCACCACAACACAATGACTGACGGTCGTTGTGACAAAGGACGACGACCAGAAGTGGGCAGTTGGAATAAGATAGCAACGATAGCTCAAACTTAGAAAGAGACGGGAGAAATATATTTGGATATTCTTTATGTTGTACTTTTTAATGTTTTTGGGGAAATGTCCCTTATAAATATGAGGAGATAGTGAACAAGAGGAGGATTTGCCTTTTTCAAAGAAGAAGAACATATTGTAAGAGAAGGGAGGGAATATACGAAATAATTGTCTTATTCACTTTATCCAAGCACATGTTGTTTAACCTTCATCCATATATCTTTAGATTCCTCATTCATATCATCTGCAGACTTTTTTACGTCGATAGAAAGAAGAAACACCCAATCACACAATCATAGGTGGCAGTTTCTTTTTACTATAACCATTGTCGTTTCTCGCATTCATTGCACATTTATGATATTATATACACGGACAATCATAGCGTATTAAGTCCCCTGATTAATGCTACTTAACTCTTCTCGTTATATTAGACTTTCGTTCTATTTGACCTAGGATTTATTAAGCTCAACTAAGATTCATGCCATTAATTTGTTATCGCTTGGTTTAGCAATTATTTACTCAAATAATTTGGAGCTGTCTGTGGGTATCTTTTAGTTGAAACTATAGTTCTTTCTGGATCATAAAGAAAAAATATATCTCTTCCTTGTTTACACTAACTAATAATGGCAGAAAAAGAAGATGCGAGGTTGAAAACGATAGCAGGCGTCACTACCAACATCTTGAACACCATCAACGAAGATGGTAGGGAAAACAATAAAAATGTGACACTGAATGCTACACCTAGGCGGAGTGCTTCCCCCCCCCCCCCCCCCCGACGAAAGCGTAATTGCTTCACATGAAAAATGAGCCTCCACGTCAACAACAGAGGAAGCACCACCAGCAATAAAAAGACTACTGGAAGAGTGGATAACAAGAACTCTGAACAACATACTCGGGAAACCCGTCCAAAAGGAGAACAAAGATACTGCACACGTAGATATCATAACAACCAGTGGCGAACAGAATGCCCCCCCAGGTAACACTCACGCCACTGTAGATGCAGGTAATGGCGCACTCGCATCCATTCTGAAGAAAATGGAAGAATGAAAAACAAAAACAAGGCGCACCGTGATCAGATGAAGGAGCATCAAGAAACGGTCGACAAGATAGCGGGCGCCCCAAAGTTGTTACCGAAACGAGATGTTGGTCGATTCGTCGAAAAACCGTACAACGAAGAAGCAACCCCCCATGCCATTCCCAAAACCTTCAAAATATCACCGTATCTAAAGATATATGATGACAATACAGACCCAGAAGATCATATCGTTCACTACGCCACAACGGTGAAGTGCAATGACCTTTCGAAGAAGCAAGTACCGTCAGTGCTACTGAAAAAATTCGGCAAAACCATAATAGAGGGAACCCTAACCTGGTACTCACAACTGCCGGCGTGGTCAATAGCGACGTTCGAGGAAATAACGGTCAAGTTTGTCACCGCTCATGTAGAGGCTATAAAGGCGGAAGCTAGGGTGAACGATATATTCATCGTTAGGCAATCGCATGGCAAGGGACTCAGAGATTTCCTCGCCCGGTTTAACAGGGTGAGAATGAGCCTACCAAATGTATCAGAGGGGATGGAAGTAGCGGCATTCCAGAACTGGTTGAGCAGGAATGAGTCGAGAGCAACCAAAAAACTATTAAGCAGGATCATGAAATATCCTCCCACCACTTGATAAGAAATCCACAATTCCTATTGCGCCGAGGTAAGAGCCGATGAGAACGACCTCAACGGTCTGATCCAACGACTGACACCAGTTCAAGAAAAATAAAGGAAAGGGCTAAATTTTTTTGAAAAAAGAAACCCTCACCTATTTATAGAGCTGGATGGCGCGAGAATCGAAGCAAAAGGCTGCCAATGGTGCTAAAACCAAAGCGACAAGCAATCAGACGATGTCTCAGGAAGATGCGTAATGATGACGCGTGTGAGAGTGACGTCACATTCTGATAACTACATTGATCAAGGTTCCGTGGGACGTGTCGCTATCTCAGACTTGGCCAAACTGACGCAATTCAACAGCCAAATTCTCCCACAACAGAAACGGATGATGTCCGCTTATCAAGGACGTGCAGGGCCACAACCTCAACAAGCAGAGGGACTAACTGTATAGGTCCAAATTTGGCAACCACAACAACGGATAAGAAAGACATGGGACGGGGTGACCATAACACAATGACTGATGGTCATTGTGACAAAGGACGACGACCAGAACCGGGCAGCTAGAATAAGATAGCAACGGTAGCTCAAACTTAGAAAGAGACAAGAGGAATATGCCTTTTGAATATTCTTTATGTTGAACTTTTTAGGATTTTTAGGAAATGTCTCTTATAAATATGAGGAGATAGTGAACAAAAGGGGGATCTGCCTTTTTCAAAGAAGAAGAACACATTGTAAGAGAATGGAGGGAATATACGAAAGAATTGTCTTATTCACTTTATCCAAGTACATGTTGTTTAACCTTAATCCATAAATCTTTAGATTCCTTATTCATATCATCTGCAGACCCTTTTACGTCAATAGAAAAAAGAGACACCCAATCACACAATCATTGGGTGACAGTTCCTTTTTACTATAACCATTATCGTTTCTCGCATTCATTGCACATTTGTCATATTATGTACACTGTAAATGATAGCGTATTAAGTCCCCTGATTAATGCTACTTTACTCTTCTCGTTATATTAGACTTTTGTTCTATTTGATCTAGGATTTATTAAGCTCAGCTAAGATTCACCCCATTAATTTGTTATCGATTGGTTTAGCAATTATTTGCTCAAACAATATCCACATAATGAATTTGTAAACATCAAAATAGACTCCTAGTACAATTAGGCTAGACCATTAAGTTGGGTAAGTATGGTTCATGGGAAAATGACATTGTATGGCCGCTCTCAAAATAATAGTCGAAATATATATATATTTTTTGGATATATATATACACACACACAAATTTTCAGCTACCGAATGTGAATAGTTTCTGACGTGAGCTAAAAGTGAAAAAAGCCCTAAGTTCATCTATGTTTGTTCAAGCCCGAGAATCCATTAGGGTCGTTTGGATGCTACTCCATGTTAAACCCTATCTTACCGTACAAAAAGGGTCACATATTGCCCTTTGAAAGCATTTTGGAAATTTCATAAACTTGAAATATGCACAGAAATATAAAAAATAATATCTTTCTCGGGCGCTTCTTAACAATCAAATACTTCAAGAAGATCCTCAAAGATTCTTCCCTCGAGAGATACGCCACTTTGGCCCTCAATCGAAGAAATAAGAAGGAGAGATCAACAAAAGTTGTTCCTCGCGATCTACCCGACTTTCTTGGAGATCAATACATCATAAGGAGGTCCGCACATCCTACGTTCAAGAAATAGTATTTAAAGCCCTCGAATCACCTAGAACATTTCGAAGAAAAATAATTAAGTGATAACAAAATTGTACTCACATTAATTATCAATAAAATAATTTTTTGTCATATGTTGTTTGTGATTACGTTTTATTTTCTATACTAATTTTTTTTGTTGCAAATAGAATTGAAGTCAACATATATGGCACTATTAATTAACTAAAATTAAAATAATAAAAGTACATAAATGACATATATAAAGTGTTATTAGTTCGATTTAAAGCTAAATGTATGTTTTAAAAAACGACCCTTTAAAGGACCCGAAATACCCGTCGAGGGGTTTAGGGAGGGGTTTTGGAAATGTTGAATTTACGCAAACGGAATTTGGCGTGGCAGCAGCTAAGGCGCCTATCAACGGCAATTCGACAAAGTATTGAAGATGAAGGCGACTGGTCTTATTCTTCCGAATGGTGGGGCTCCTCGTCCTCCTCCGACGGCCACACGTTTTTCCGATCAAATTCCGACGAAGGAAACGGCGTCGTTTCTGTCGTAGCTTACCCTTCTTCTAGACCAGTTCAGTTTTTTCTCGTCAACTCCTAATTTGTCTTAAATTATTGAGTATGCGAATGCCTTTATTCATTATATAGTTTGAGAAAATTTGTACTTTTCCGTCCTACATTTTATGACCTTGTTTGACTAAGCACAAAGTTTAAAAAATAAAGATTTTTGAAACTTGTGAGGTAAAATAAGATATAGGCATTTGTCTGACTATAAATAATCTCATTAAGGCAAAACGGGAAGTTTATAACTAAAATTGATTCTAAACATAGAATGTGTAAGAGTCCGTTTGGATTAGCTGATACGCATTAGGTGCTAAAAAGCACTTTGAAGTGCTGAAACTGATTTATTTAATAAACAGTTACATGTTTGGGTACAAGTGTTGAAATTGATAATAAGTTGCTGCAAGTGCTGAAATTGATAATATGTTGCTGCAGTATTTGATAAAAAGTGTCAATAAGCTTTTTTTTTCTATTAAAATGACTTAAATAACCTTAAAACTATTTACACTTAGCGTAATCTCTTCAAAATTTTAGATTCCAGATCGATTCAAATACAAAATATTTTATTTGTCATTTTATTTTAAATACAACTGTGCTTAGATAAGATAATTTTTATGATAGAATATATAATTTATTTTATGATAAGCATATAATCATAAGGTATAATAATTAATAAATTGACAAAAGTTTCTCAGTAAAAAATAAACCTAAATAGGACAAATAATTTGAAGAGAGACAAACGTTATCTTCATCACCACAACACTTAGAAAGCAATACACCAAAAAATTGGTATGTCCTCATTTATTACATACAGTTCGAAGATTAATACACAATCACATAGATATAAGTATGCAAAGGAATAGAGAATTTGCTTATCTTAAATAGTCAATGAGAATTGCAGACTTCAAGAGGTTTGGGGGGGTGGGGGGGTTAGGTTGAATACTTGAGGCAGTGAGTATCGATGTAGGAGTTTTGTTCTAAAACAGAAATATTTTAAGTATAAAATAGTAAAAATCTTGGACAAACCAGTGTTATCAAAGGCGAAAAGCGCAAAAAAGCTCTAAGATCTGTTGGGGCTTTGCAAAGCGCAAATAAAGCGTGGGCTTTAATGAAAAAAGGCGCAACGGGAGCAAAAGCAAAAATATGTATATGTAGTCTAAGACTAATAATTATAAGCATGAATAACACATATATGGACAAAGAAATTGGAAATTTTTTACGAATAAGTGAAATATCAATTGTTTAATATTGCCTTTTTAGGATTACACTCATTGGCAAGTAAAAGTATGCCTAAGAGCCTTGATGCGATACTAAAGCGCCCACAAAGCGAGGGGAAGCGCTCAACATGTTTTGAGCCTCGCTTCAGGGCTTAGGCGCGCTTTTGACAACCCTGGGTCAAACTTAAAGTGCTTATAAGCTAAAAATTCATAAGTTGAGAGTGACCAACTTATGGCTTTTGGCTTATTTTTGACTTATAAGCACTTCTAACTTTACCAAATGCGTAGATAAGCCGAATAGTGCTTATAAGCTAGTTTGACCAGCTAATGAGCTTAGCCAAACACCCTCTTTGTTCATTATGCTAGTTTGTAGCTTTAGAGAACTCCTAATTTATAATATCCAGGCCTTGTTTCAACAATAAAGGTAGTAAAATGCGGGATGTGTTGTAAGCGCACCTCACGAGTTTGAATCGCATTCCCCGCTATGTGGTACTTTAGTGAAGAGGGGTAGATGAGCGGGCTAATTATATAGAAGCTGAAAATAAGATATTCTCCAATAAAAAGAAAGACTCCTAAATTCTTTGGAAATGCAAATTATGGGAATGGATTGAGTTGACATGGAGGGAAATGGGGATATAAAGGAATCATATAGCTGATCCCAACTAATTTGCTAATTGAGATGTTGTTGTTGCTGTTTTTGTTATTGGATGTGATATTTCCAATCTTCCTTATAATGGTGGGATTATGGGGCTAGTGTTGACAGTTTTTTTTTTGTGATAGGAAAAATGTTACTGGGCCAGAACAGAGAATTGGCTTCAGCAAAGGTACGAAAAAATATATCCCGGGTGTGAACATGAAGGGAATTTCAGGATTCTTGGTTACCAATGGCGTAATCTTCATTTTAATGACGACACTCGCCAAAGCACAGTTAAAGTAGTGGCTGCTTACAGGGAATCAGATCCTGGTTCTATATACTTGATGCAGCAGGCGGAGTGTCTCGCTGTTCCATGTAAATATCACAATATTATTTTCTATCTTGCGGCTCCTTGACTCCTTCGCAATAGTATGATCATGTAAATAGAACGTATAACTTCTCTGGGATTATTTTCACAAGTAGAATATTTTCATGGATGCTTTGGTCTTTCTCTGTTTGTGCTAGCAAGCTTTTAGTGTTGTCCTTTCCTACATAGCAAGGCAGATAAGCAATGCTCTAATAGTAGAAAATGGTGCTATTATTGCCCTGTTCTTTTCAATATCCGGTTGATTCCTCCAAAGTATGTTAGTTTTTTTTATTACTTTTTCATTTGGTTCTTGAGTTGGTCAGTCTTCATTATCGAGTATAAATTGCTGCTTTACTATGAAAAAGGGCATTGAGAATTGTTTATTAAGGGGAATATACAAGTTACTCATTGTAGAGCTACCTTTATTCTTTCCTACACCTAGTCCTTTTCATGGTCTCTCTCTTCTTGTGCAACTTTTGTTTATTGTAGCACTGAAGAAAAATGAAAGTAAAAAGAACCTTCACTATAAGGCAATTATTTATTGATATTATTGCTGAATGACTTGTCATTTGTGAGAAAGGACTGGAGAAAATATTCTTAATTAATGTTGACAATGATACAATGAGCCCTATATATATAATACATGCCCTACTCCTAATACATATGGGATTAGGGTTATTTACTACTATTTAACTATTAAACTAACACTCCCCCTCAAGCTGGTGCATATAAATCATATGCACCGAGTTTGTTACATATATAACTAATACGAGGTCCAATGAGGGACTTGCTGAAAATATCAGCAAGTTGATCATTCGACTTCATAAATTTTGTAGCAATATCTCCTGAGAGTATCTTTTCTCTAACAAAGTGACAGTCAATCTCGATGTATTTAGTTCTCTCATGAAACACTGAATTTGACGCAATATGAAGAGCAGCTTGATTATCACACACAAGTCACATCTGACTAATCTCACCAAATTTCAACTCCTTGAGCAACTGTTTGATCCAAACTAGCTCACATGTGGCCATAACTATTGTTCGATATTCTGCTTCTGCACTAGACCGAGCAACCACATTCTGTTTCTTGCTCTTCCAAGACACCAAGTTTTCTCCTACTAAGACACAATATCCAGACGTAGAACGTCTATCAGAAGGTGATCCTGCCCAATCAGCATCTGAGTATCCAACGATCTGCTCATGGCCTCGATCTTCAAATAATAAGCCTTTGCCGGGAGCTGATTTTATATACCGAAGAATGAGGACAACTGCATCCCAATGACTATCACAGGGAGAATCCATAAACTGACTCACAACACTCACAGGAAAGAAAATGTCAGGTCTAATCACTGTGAGGTAATTTAATTTACCAACCAACCGCCTATATCTTGCAGGATCGCTAAGAGGCTCCCCTTGTCCTGGCAGAAGTTTAGAATTCGGATCCATCGGAGTGTCAACAGGTCTACAACTTGTCATTCCTGTCTCCTCAAGAATATCTAAGGCATACTTCCGTTGTGAGATCACGATACCTGAGCTAGACTGAGCGACATCAATACCCAGAAAATACTTTAATCTGCCTAGATCCTTAGTCTGAAAGTGCTGAAAGAGATGTTGCTTCAACTTACTAATACCATCGTGATCATTGCCGGTAATAACAATATTGTCAACATAAACGACTAGATAAATACAGAGATTTGAAGCAGAATGTCGATAAAATACAGAGTGATCAACTTCACTACGAGTCATGCCAAACTCCTGAATAACTGTGCTGAACTTACCAAACCAGGCTCGAGGAGACTGCTTTATACCATAGAGGGACTGGCGCAACCGACATACAAGGCCACTAGACTCCCTCTGAGCAACAAAACCAGGTGGTTGCTCCATATAAACCTCATCCTCAAGGTCACCATGAAGAAAAACATTCTTAATGTCTAACTGATAGAGAAGCCAATGGCAAACAGCATCCATGGATAGAAAAAGGCGGACTGATGCAATTTTAGCCACGGGAGAGAAAGTATCACTGTAATCGAGTCCAAATATCTGAGTATATCCTTTGGCAACAAGACGAGCCTGAAGTCGATCAACCTGGCCATCTGGACCAACTTTGACTGCATACATCCGACGACAACCAACAGTCAATTTATCCGAAGGAAGAGGAACAAGCTTCCAAGTACCACTCGTATGTAAAGCAAACATCTCGTCAATCATAGCGTGTCGCCATCCGGGATGAGATAGTGCTTCACCTGTAGGCTTAGGGATGGAACAAAGATGACACAAATGCACAATGGGATGATGAGAGACGATGATAACTTAAACCAATATAATGAGGATTAGGATTAAGTATGGAACGTATACCTTTTCGTTGTGCAATCGGTTGATTAAGAGGAGACAAGTCTGCAGTATTAGCAGGGTCAGGTGCAGGACGTGAATCAGCTGGGCCTGATGCTGGGGGCGGACGGCGATGATAAGTCAGGAGTGGTAGAACTGTAGAAGGTTGAACTGGACTAGGTGGTGGCACTGGACTCGGTGGTGGCACTGGACTCGGTGGTGGCACTGGAGCTATAGGTGGTGGAACTGCAACTGGAACTGTAGGCGGTGAAGCTATGGAGGAAGATGAATGGGAGATAGGGACTGAGTCTCCAAAAGAAGGAATGGGTAGCACCTCAGAAATATCTAAGTGATTAACTGGACCTGTGAAGTATGATTTGGTTTCAAAGAAGGTAACATCAGCAGACATAAGAAATCGCTGAAGGTCAGGGGAATAATAGCGATATCCCTTTTGCGTTCTCGAGTAACCCAGAAATATGCACCTAAGAGCACGAGGAGCTAACTTATCTTTCCCTGGAGTAAGGTCATGAACAAAACACTTACTCCCAAAGACACGGGGTGGAAGAGAGAATAAAGGTAAGTGGGGAAACAGGACAGAGAATGGAGCTTGATTTTTGATAGCTTAAGATGGCATACGATTAATAAGATAACACGATGTAAGAACTGGATCCCTCCAAAAACGCAGCGGAACATGAGATTGTATGAGTAGGGTATGAGCAATTTCAATAAGATGTCTATTCTTTCTTTCAGCTACCCCATTTTGTTGAGATGTGTACGAACAAGATGTTTGATGAATAATCCCATGGGAGTTCATAAACTACTGAAATGGGGAAGACAAATACTCTAGGGCATTATCGGTACGAAATGTGCGGATTAAAACCCCAAATTGATTTTGAATTTCAGCGTGGAAGGTCTGAAAAATAGAAAACAACTCAGATCGATTTTTCATCAAAAATATCCAAGTGCACCTGGAATAATGATCAATGAAACTGACAAAGTAGCGGAATCCTAAGGTAGAACTAACCCGACTAGGACCCTAAACATCTGAATAGTCTAAAGTAAAAGGTGTCTCTGCTCGATTATCAAGACGCCGCGAGAAATGGGAGCGGGTATGTTTACCAAGCATACACGACTCACACTCTAGAGTGGACAAGTGAGATAAGCCAGGTACCATTTTTTGAAGTCTTGACAAACTGGGATGTCCTAATGTTTTAATCTGGTGAATCAGTAACAATGTTGTCAAAGGCGCGCTTAAAGCGTGTTTAAGCCCTGAAGCGAGGCTCAAAACATTTTGAGCGCTTCGTCTCGCTTTGTGGGTGCTTTAGTGTCGCATCAAGGCTCTAAGACATACTTTTCCTTGCTAATGAGTAATCCTAAAAAAAGCTACATTGAACAATTGAATTTCACTATATTGTTAAAAAAAAAATTCAATTTCTTTGTCCATATACTTCTTATTCGTACTTATAATTATTAGTCTTAGACTACATATACATATTTTTATTTTTTTCTCCAGTTGCACCTTTTTTCATTAAAGGCCACATTTTATTTGCGTTTTTCGTCTTTGATAATACTGATCAGTAATGGGAGAAGTTATTGGAGGAAGACAAGATGCGAGTCCATGTGATTTTGCAAGGATAAGGTAATAAAGTCCATCTGCTTCATGTCCGGTACCAATGATACGCCCTGTACTGTGTTCCTGTATAAAAACAAGGTCATCGAGAAATAAAACAGCAGATTTAAGTGATTTGGCTAAGCGACTAACGACTATGAGATTAGAAGGACTATCGGGAACATAAAGAACTGAGTCTAAAGGTAAGGAAGGAAGTTGACTTGCTTGACCTATTGCAGTTGTCATGGCTTGAGACCCATTGTTGTGACTGTCGGAAGAGACTGAGAATATGAGATACTAGTAAAAAGAGATTTGTTACCAGAAATATGATCAGATGCACCTGAATCAATGACCCAAGACTCAGAAGGTGAAGATTGGGAGACACCAGTCATGCTACTATTTGTTGGAACAACGGAGGCTAATCCTGAAGATGTCTGTTTACGTGCTTTGTACTGAATGAACTCAATATAATCCGGTAAAGAAACAATCTGGATTGGATTTAATGCATTCGATCCAACGAATTGTGAGTCTAAGGCTTCTAAGAATGACATTATAATGTTCACGCCGGAAAAGGTTAGAAAATTGTTTGGAAATCACTGTTTTCACTGTCACTGTTCACGGGAAACACTGTAGCTCGCCGGAAAATAAAAAAGTCGTCGGAATCTGATGTAAACTTGATGGGTAGGCTGAAAAACAAGGCAATTACACTGTCCAAAAGAAATTTGTTGAAATTCTGGCCGGAACAGCCCTCACGCGCCGACGCATGGGATAGATGCGCCGGCTGCGGCAGAACTCCGGCAGGCGCGTGGGGGGGGGGGGTTTAGGTGAACTTTTCTGGGGTTTCGCCGGATCTCTCTTGGGGACCTTTTGGTGGTGTTGGATTTTGCACAACACTGATAATTAGTGACTTTGACGCAAATAGTCACTTAGGTCACCGGAAAATCTCACGGTGACCGAGTTCTTTCTTCCCGGATGTCGCTGGAATGACGTACAACGATCTATTCTCACCAAAGCTCTGATACCATGTGAGAAAGCACGGGAGAAAATATTCTTGATTAATGTTGACAATGATACAATGATCCCTATATATATAATACATGTCCTCTTAATACATATGGAATTAGGGTTTTTTACTACTATTTAACTATCAAACTAACATCATTCAAAGGTAGAGTTTATTCTGTGATAATTAACAATATTGGAGGTGAAAGAAGTATTATTTACCAGTCCACTAATTGTTGAGTTACTTAGTTTTCACCGAAATATAGAACCAGATCAAGCTTCTCCATGTTCCTCAATCTCCATAATAGCTTCATTTGTCTTTTAACTTGCATTTGGTTTTGCGATAGAAGAATGTAGCATAAAATTACACAATGGTTTCAGTTCATGTGCAAGTAACATATCAAATTTGAGTTTGCCACAAATGAGGAAAAAAAGTACCTCTAGACTATTAATGGTTCTTCTCATGCTATTGTGCACTATACCTAAAAAATGTACATCATGCCAAATTCACTTTTGTAATCTGAGGTCTCATCTATTCTGTTTGCATTGATGCACGCAATAATTTTACAAAGCATTCTCTTAAAAATGTAGTGATTTTCATGAGAAAAAGATATGGTGATTGGATACAGAGATTATGGATGTTGAAAGTCCAGTGTAGTTGGTTTTACGAGATTTTTTTAGACATAACTTAGAGTAAATAGTGTATCGACAGAGTATTCAAAGTATTTGGCACTAACAGAAGATTGACTGCTTTCCATGGTGAAGTTTCTGCATTTGAAACTGTGCCTGACATTAGCCTAAGGTTTGTGAAAGTAATTTTTCTGAAACTATTAGATTCGACACTATTGGCAAAGTAAGGGATCGGAAGACCAAATAAGTATGAGTTTTTTGCTGCTATAACTTTCTGCCTTGCAAAATCAGATTTTGGTAAAATAAGCTGTAAAGATGGTGTGGTATTGAAACTAAAACTAATACGATAAAGAATGTCAGGTACTTTTCTCACTTCAGATCCCTTTACTTTCTGTACTTAGCGCTGGTTGGTTGTGGAGGTTTCAATAGGTTCAGTATGCTTTATCTTGTATAAAACTCGTGTGTTGTACTTTTCCAGTTCTCCTCAATGATACTCATGATTCCACACTTTTAACATTGCATCTTTTCGTATCATCTCTTCTACAGATGTGAAGAGCATGGTCTCTGCTGGGTTGGCTACCATTGCATCTTGTAAATACGATCTTGAAAGTGCAGTTTGTGGGAGAAAACTGATGAAAATTTTATGCATTGGGCATGGTGGAGGAAGCATACCATTGTTTTTGGCCAATAAAATCCAAGGTTGGGGCTGAATGTTTTTTTTCCTGCCTATATATGCTGCACTTTAAGCCACTGAATTTGAGCATCCTTTTGGTGTCGTTATGTCACTCGACAAAGTATGAAAAGCAAACCATTATCTACTCCTTATTACTGGATCTGATATTAAAGATACATGGTTTTCTTCTCTTTTTGACGTAAAATCTCATCTTCAAGGCAAGTATTGATGCAGATAATCTGACAGGAGATGGTGCAGTCAGAGATCTGGAGTGTTCCTTTCTAGCCACTTGGATGTATTTATGAATTTTGTCAATTATAATAGCCAAAGTACTTATTTCCGGCATTTACTTGGAGAAAAGATATGAATATAAGATTGCCTAGAAAAGAAACTAAAGTTTTCTCTGCTTTAAGTCTTATTCTCATGTTCATTTCTTAGGACTTCAGTTTCTTACAATGGTCTGGGGAAACTTTGCGTTCTAATTTGTGAGACTTGCCTCTTTTTACTAAACTAGCTTCTGCTTGTTTTGACGTATTAATATTTGCCTTACTATCTCTTACGGAAATAACCACTGCAATGTATCAGGTGCTGAAGTGCACATAGCTGAAATCGATCCCGTGGTTATCTCAGCCTCAGTTCAAGCAATGGGGTTCCCATCTTACTCGGTGATGACCCCATCTGGTAGCCATGCATACTCAACTCCTAATCCAATTGAAGAAGTGCAATGGAAAGGCATTCATGAGAGGCTTTACTTACACGAATCAGATGCTGAGAAGTTTCTCCTTGAGAACAAAAATCTCTATGATCTTGTTTTCATCGATGCATATGACGGGGAAGATATTTTTCCTCATGAGCTGTGGAATACACGCTCTCCATTCCTCAATGCTCTTGCAGACCAACTCCACCCCGAGCATGGAACTGTTGTCGTAAACCTTCACTCAGATGTAGACTTCAAGGATGCTGATTTCAGTCCAGCCGGTGCTCACCTTTTGCCAATGGGCAAGTATATTTCTAAAGTGTGCAGAGCATATAAAGAGGTTTTGTTAGGGAGTAAGAGTTCCTATAATGGTCTGGCTTATGTAGTTTCTGTGCCTTGGGTATGTAATACATCTCTTGTTGTGTGCAGAGGTTTAGGGAAATCTAGTAGGGATATGGTTTTGAGCACTATGATGTCTAAATCCCTAGTAGTTGAGAATATTCTTGACTTGCCATTTTCTTGTTTGCAGTATCTGAAACGAGGTTTTACTTTGGTGAATTAATATGAATTGAAGTGTTTTGCCTTCTCTTCAAATATAAAGTTGCAATGAAAAAAAGCTAAATAAGCGAAAAGCGTCTACCTATATGATCCCTTAGATAGTTTAGCAAATCAGCGAGTAATCAAGTGTAAATTTAGCAATTCTATTATTACTATATTTCTATATTATTATTTTATTTTTCAATTTTATGTACTTTTTTTTGTTTTCTTTGCTTTGGTTATCTTATGATTTTTGTTACCAATACTTTTTTTTCCTCACTATTGCATTTTTACTTTTATACGTTTCAAATATGTTCTGAAACCATTTTGCTCAAGCCGAGCCTCTCAACCTCACACGAGGTAGAGGTAAGGTTTGTGTACACTCTATCTCACACGACATTATTAATTTTATTAATATGAAGATTTAAGTAATTTGATTAAAAGTTCTAAAAAAAATTAGTGTTAAAGAGTAGACAATTTTTCTTTCTTTCTTTTGTTCAAGGTTTTTGTACTTTTTTGTTGTTGCAAACTTTAATGTTGTCTAATTTGACATAAAATCCATGGTGTCTCCTACTTGAGCCACATGCCGTTGAAAAATTTTGGGGACCTGAATCAGAGCTTTACCCGTCTCCTACTTGAGCCACATGTCCACCTCTGACATTCTCAATTAAAATAAGACAATAACTAGTGAATGTATTATTTAATTACCAAATGTGAATGAAGCTAGTTAAATAGGGCCATTTGCATCTATACTCGCTTTTTGGGTCACGCTTTAACTTGTGCCCGCTTTGCAAAAAAAATTGCAAGCGTACCCATTTTTTCGCGTAACAAAGACAATCACGCAAAACTTCAGCATTCTAGTAGACGGGGCTGAAGTTTTTATTTTGTAACAGTCGAACTTCAGCTCCAGAGCTGAAGTGTTTGTTTGTAACTGGCGAACTTCGGGTCTAGAGCTGAAGTTTTTGTTTGTAGCTAGCTAACTTCGCTAAAGAACTTCAACTGCATCAAATTATCGAAATGGCAGAATCGTCGGATCCAGAGAAGAAAATTAGTTATTTGAAAGAGGAAGAAAGGGCGGAATAGAAGTATTCCTTGCAAACAATTCAGAAAGCATCATCCTAAGAGCACATTGTTCTTGAGGAGAAAAGTGAATGTTTAACAATCGGAAAATCGGAAAATTTTCATGGGTTCTTGAATTTGATAGGGGTAATCTAACCAGTGGATTCAAAGACATAGCCACTTCCATATTTCTTCTTCTGCTGCTATGAATTTTCCTTTCTTCTTTTTTTCTGTTTAGTTTTTGAGGTATTTTTTCAAGGTGGATGGGGAGCCAAATCACCAACACTGCTTGTGAGTTGTACTGGAAAGAGAAATTCGTTTGGAGGAGAAAAGGTCCGAATTTATTTAAAAAGTGGGTACAAGTTAAAAAAATGGGTATAAATTAAATGGGGTGACCAAATAGAGCGCCCCGTGCAATTTTTACGGTTAAATAACACGGTCATGGGGCGGTGATCTATAGATAATTATTAATCATTAATCAAGTGGCTCAACGGAATTGGTAGCTTAAAACTAAAATATATTAAAATACCTTGAAATTTCTTTTATGAAATCCATATAATATTGTGACAAAAAAAAAAGATCTACATTGCTTTAATCTAGCGGCGATAGAGCAACATATAAGGGTCGTTTGGTAGGTGTATAAGAATAGTGCGGAATAAGATTTATTAGAAATGCATGAGTTAGTAATGCATGGATTAGTTATGCAAATATTATTTCTTATCTACTGACTGTTTGGTGTGGTGTATTAAAATTATAATGCATTGTATAATTTTTAAGAAATATAGTTGCTTACAAAAATTCCCTCCATATTCTCGAGCTTTAAAGGACTTGAAGGACAATTTTATCTTTAACCATGCTAATGCATGCATTAAAGCCTTGGTATTACTAATGCCATGGTTTTCTATGCAAAGTATAATACCAAGTATGATGTATAACTAATATAAGTATTAGTTATACACAAGTTAAAAAAACGTACCAAACAAGGTGTCAGTAATGCATAGAGCTAATGCTTGTATTATTTTTTCTAATACCTCATACCAAACGATCCCATAATGTGTGAGTTAGATGCACATCATATGGTATTGAACTCTCTCTCTCTCTCTCTATATATATATATATATATATATATATATATATATATACCAAAAAAATATAGGATTAAGTAAAAATGGTAAAAGGATTGAGCCTATTATCCATCGTGTTTTGAACCTTACGACACTCGTTTCGGAGATTTCTTAGTTAAAAAAGATAAGACACAAAAGAATTTGTATTTTGATGTGTTATGCGACAAAGGATTAGCTAATTTAGAGATTTCGAGTTGAAGTTAGGAAGTGAAATAGTAAAAAATATATAAAAAGAGACTATACGCAAAGAAAGAAAAATAAATTATTCAATTCTACCTCTATCAACTTTTTTAAAAAATATTAAAATTAAAAATATTTTATCAATAATTTTATAAATATAAATTACTTTATATTTTTAGGGCCTTAGATGTTTTGGGACACCTTTAGTTTATCTATAAGTTAGATAAAATTAAAAGTATTTATAAGTCTAAGTACTTATAAATAAGCAAAAACTCATCGCTCCAAATTTATTATTTTTGAGCTTGTAAACGCTTTAAATTTTGACCAAAATTTTTAGCGTGGTATCCTAATATTGCTTCACAGGTCCACGTCTACCCTTACCGAAATAAACCCGACTTCGCTCCCTCACCCGTTTCGCATCTTCCCTCAAATCCCAGCATCTTTGTCGATCACCATCAAGAAACAATCAGAATTCTCAAACTCTTCCACGTGAAAAGCAATATCTGCAATCAGATTTGGGTGAGAATGCTTTCTCTTTTATGAATCACTCTTCATTTATCTTATTTATTTCGTCGAATTCATTTGCATCTGTTAATCATGCTGAAGTTTGAAACTCTTATCGTAATTCTTCTTTATCTTAATTCCTTTGGGGATCTCTATTTTCTTCTATTTTTAATTTTCTCTATACTACTCTAATGAAAGAGTCAGATTCAACTGCTTCAACCAGATAAATTTAAAATTTAACTAGTCAACAATTGAAAAAAATTAAAAGATAGATTACTGCTTTCTCACAACCATTATCAAATTATTAATTATTTATAGCTTGTGATTATATGCTTATTATAAAATAATTTAAATATTTATAAAAAAAAGTCTTATATGATCAATTTTTAATTAAAAATAAAATGTGATATAAGTTATATTGTATTTGAATCAATGTGGAGCTTATTATTAATTTCAGCACTTTATTATAAGCGTCAGCACTTAAAAGAGTTTTTCAGCATTTAATACTTATCAGCTATTTTAAATCAGCTAAGCCAAATGGGCTCTAAGGCAAGAGCTTCGCTTGCCTTCCCCTAGAGCTGCCCTTGGAAGATAGATTAGTCTTGAAAATTGTTAATACTTGAATTTGAACTTTATTATTTTGTCAATTTGGATTGTGTTGAATGTAAAATTTATAACCAGATAGCTGCTTATTACTGTTGCAGATGGCATCGCCTACTTTAATTTGCGATACTGAACCCTGGAAGGAGTTGAGAGTAAGCAATCTCGCAATAAAATGTGCTACATGTGTTAGGAGATATGAATTAATGTAATTGATGTCATATTTCTGTGCTTTTGCAGGCTCATGTTGAGGATATTAACAAGACTCATTTGCGTGATTTGATGAATGACACTAGTCGATGCCAGTCAATGATGATGTATGATACTTAGCCTAGCTGCTTTGCCGTACTATACTAGTTGTAGGGTGCAGCAATTGACTAATTTAATGGAAAGTAAAGGGACTCTATTATGATCGTACGAGTCTAAAGATCTCAAAATGGAACAACGAGCTCTTTTGCTTTGAACCTCAGATATCTCCATTTAAAAAAAAAATTTAATTAGAAAAGTTTCTATTTGTAACTCTTAAGAGAATAAGACTGCGGATTATGCTTTGGATTATGAGGTGCCTGATTCATTCTTTGTTTATAGGGAGTTTGATGGGATCCTGCTGGATTACTCGAGACAACGAGCAACTACTGGAACCTTGAATAAGCTCTTCAGTTTAGCTGAGGTTTGTTTCCTTATACAAAATTTTCAGGTGTTTGGAAAGTTATAATCTCGTACTCTTCCTGTTTTGATGAGGCAGGCAGCACGTGTCAAGGAGAAGATTAATCGGATGTTCAATGGAGAGCGTGTAAGCAAGTATTTTTTTTTTCTATCAATCACGTCTTTGTTGAGTGTAAATTAATTTGACTAGTGCAATGTTACTTATTCAATAGTTTTGGCTGCTATACACATCTGCAAATAAAAAGTTACCTTATTTTATCAAAAAGAATTATGTTGAATCATAGGATAAGATAACTTTGTTCTTCGATAGATGTATTTTTTTGTTCCCTAATTGTCATTTAATTTATTTTTGCATCTTACAGTTGTCTTTTAATTCAGCATCATTGACTGGATTAAACTCAAATTTATGGCTATAGTATGTTTATTTATCCTGTATGCCAACGAATCATCAACATCTTAAAAATTTAAATTGAGGAACTAGAATATTTTCCCACCCACAAATGCAGTTTTCTCAGTATGTTTGGTCCTATGAGAAGTCAACATCCTTTACATGAAAAATGATTAAGCACTTTGTATTATTATTATTATTATATATTTGCATTACTTGTATCTTGCTAAGCTGTTTAAAAAATTTATTTATCGTCTACCTTTACTTGTCCTGTCTATATTAGGGAACTCAAATAGATTTTCTCCTTCAAATAATAGGAATTTGGTAATTCAAATATTGACTATCTATATCAGTGTGCTCTCACGACTAAGGGATTCTTAGTTTGTCAGATATTAGCAACTCGCCTGCTCAGATACCTATGCAAAAGTTACTCCTCTGTCCCAATTTATGTTTTTTTTGATGACCGAGAAATCTGTCTGGGGCCGATCCTTTGGACCAACCGCAGTCTTCGAAACTCGGTGGATAATGGGCCCGCCCCTCTACCCTTCTCCACTTAAATACCAGGCTTTGCTTTGCATGGTGTGGGGGCTTGAACCTGCAACCTAAGATACAAATCCACCACCCATTGCCACTTGAGCTAGGCCCTGTGGGCCTGTCCTAATTTATGTTTCATACGTAAGTTTTAAGTATGTTCCAAAGAGAATGTCATACGTCCTTTTTAGAAACAATTTAATCTTACATTTTTTGTTTTACGCTTAATGAGATGATTTATAGCTACACAAGTTATCTTGTTTTAGACCACAAGTTTCAAAAGTTTTTTTCCCTTCTTAAACTCCGTGCCTAATCCACCGTCACAGAAATTGGGACAGAGGGCCGGTCAACTCGTGAAGCGGTTTGGCATCATGATCTTTTCATCTTTCTTGCAGATAAACAGTACAGAAAACAGATCCGTTCTTCATGTTGCACTGCGAGCTCCGAGGGATGCTGTTATAAATAGTGATGGGAAGAATGTTGTCCCTGAGGTTTGGCAAGTTCTTGATAAGATCCGAGACTTCTCTGAGAGGGTTCGCAGTGGTGCCTGGGTAATATCGGTTATCAAAGTGGTATTCATTTGAGCAATACTGCTTAGTTTCTAATCAAGAGGCAATTCTTGATAGGTTGGAGCCACAGGAAAAGCATTGAAAGATGTTGTAGCTATTGGTATAGGTGGCAGTTTCTTAGGCCCTTTATTTGTACACACAGCACTTCAAACAGGTATGTATACGACGCCCTCATTCAAACAAATACTATTTGTTTGTCTGTGCTTTCTTTGCTGTCTAGTTTTGGCCAGCCAAATAAAATCTTAAACCTAACCATTTACAGAAGCAGAGGCTATTGAGTGTGCAAGAGGGCGACAACTGCGATTGTAAGTGTAACTGAATTAGTCAAACCAATTCTGGATTTGAGCAAGTAGTTTTATTCTAAACTCATTTGGCTAATGTAACCTTTTAATTGCCCTGCAATCATTGGCATACATGTTATACCCTGCTTTAAATGGTCCGGTATTTCTGGTTTAGAGCAAAGAATATAAGAATATACTATGTTTTCTTTTGGTTAAAGAAAAGGAATTGTGAGAGTAATGAAATTTACATTTCGTTGTGGTGGCAGTCTCGCAAATGTTGATCCAATTGATGTAGCCAGAAATATAACAGGCTTGAACCCTGAAACAACTCTAGGTGAATTAAGATTTAATTATGTTATTTTCCGACAAATGGAGAAACATAAATATGTCGGACTTATCCTTGATAATATCTTCTTGTCTTGCTTGAAGTTGTGGTGGTCTCAAAGACTTTTACTACCGCTGAGACAATGCTAAATGCCCGTACACTGAGGGAATGGATCTCCTCTGCATTGGGGTAAGTGTGACAATGTCGATGCCATCTTCTTATATGTTTTGTTAATGTATACTTCTCGAAAATTGATTTTATTCTGTGCCTCATGAATGGAAGTATTGATAGTACCACTGATAGGACCTTAATTGGTCCTCTATGTCGGTAAACGACTAGTTAGCCTGAGGTGGTTAGCTTAGATCATTTGTGCATGAACCTAGATTAACTTGCTTGTCTGTCCAGGTTCTAACAAAACCTGTAGCTTCCACCCTGTGAGAGGGAATGTTGGTGTCTCCATCCATTTGGAAAGATATTAAGAGAAGTTCAGTTTTGGTAAATGTCTCGTCGAGGTGATATCAAGATACATAAAGAAAACCCCTTTCTTTGTGGTGCACGAATTGGTTTAACCTTTTAGCGACGTTATTGACGTATATATATTACTAGTCCATTCTTTGTTGACTTTTCTTTTGCTGGGCGAGTCTTAAATTGGTAAAGTGAACCTGATAATCCCTTGCTCTACTTAAATGTTAAGTAAGAGAAGGTCTAATGGTCCGGTATCTAGCTATTAGCATGTACAAAGTACAAACCAATACAAACAAGATACATTCAGATTTTATTTTACTGTAGAAAGGCAAGATGAGGAAAAACATTAATCAACCAAGCTACCATCACCTGCTACGTGTTAATTTTACTGACATTGTCATTACCAGCTGAACAAAGCTTAGGAAATGAACCATGCTAGTTCAACTTTACAGTCGGCAATACAAATTGCATGGATCACTCAGTGTTCTTAGTATACTGGTCACATGTAGAAGCTACTGCAGTCTGTTGAGCAGTGCTTATTTTTTTATGATGTTTATGTTGGTTTTGTTGTCATGAATCTTTGCTTGACTCCAGTCCTCCCGTTTCTGGGGAGGGCATTCTTATTCTTCAGACCTCAGGCAGTTGCAAAGCATATGGTTGCAGTTAGTACCAATCTTAAGGTGCGGTCATATTCTCTTCTCATCTTGTTCTATCTCATTTGAACCTCTTGTTGCATTGTAATCATACTTATTGTGGTAAGTAGTATCTTCAAGTTTAGCTTGATTCGACAATGTATTTTGGTATAGAACAGAGATCAGAAGATTTCTGGCTCGCAGTTTGCAGATCCTTTGTATTACTCCGTGTTCTATTTTATATGGCGGTATTTGCCATGATATAGAGTTTAAGATGTTTTATACACACACAACAACAACAACAAGCCTAGTGTATTCCCACATGTGGGGTCTGGGAGGGTAGTGTGTACGCAGACCTTACCCCTCTCTTTAAGAAGGTAGAGAGGCTGTTCCCAGTAGACCCTCGGCTCGGGAAAAATAAAGGGAAGGGTAATGACAAGCAAACCAATCGGAAAACCAAGTGAAAACATAAAACTAACACTAAGTAGTGCAATTAGGAAATTGAAGTGAAGGCAACAACAAGTAATATCAGAAGTCTAGAAATACGAGAATACACGAAGGACACTATGTGATGTACTAAATCTACCGTAACAAACAAGAACAACGCTCAACTACCTAACCCTCTACCTTAATCCTCATCCTCGACACCTTCCTATCCATGGTCACGTCCTCAGTAAGCTGGAGCAATGTCATATCCTGCCTAATTACCTCTCCCAAATACTTCTTCAGCTTGCCTTTACCTCTCCGTTGGCCCTCCAAGGCCAACCTCAACACCTCCTCACCGGTGCATCTGTGCCTACCCTCTTCACATGCCCGAATTTCTCGCCTCCCACATCTTGTCTTCCGCCGAGGCCCCGCCTACTTGTTTCGGATAACTTCATTCCTAATTCTGTCTAACCTGGTATACCCGCACATCCATCTCAACATCCCCATTTCAGTTACCTTCATCTTCTGGACATGGAAATTCTTGATTGGCCAATACTCTGCCCCATACATCATAGTCAGTCGGACCACCGCTCTATAGAACTTCCCTTTTTAAGTCTTGGTGGCATATTCTTATCACACAAAACACTGGAAGTGAGCCTCCATTTCATCCATCTCGCCCCAATACAATGTGTAACATCCTCGTCGATCTCCCCATTTCCTTGTATAACTGACCCAAGGTACTTGAATCTCTCTCTCCTAGGGATGATTTGTCAATCAAACCTGAAGTCTTCATCTACTACCTGAGTTGCACCACTGAACTTACTCGAACCTGCGCTCCAAGTATTATGTTTTGGTCCTGTACAACTTGAAACCTTTAGACTCAAGGGTCTGCCTCCAAACCTCTAACCTCTCGTTAACAGCACCTCGCGTCTCGTCAATCAGTACAATATCATCTGCAAATAACATGCACCATAACACCTCCCCTTGAATGTGGTGAGTTAGTGTGTTGATTGCCAGGGCAAATAGGAATGGGCTGAATGGGCTGAGGGCTGACCCCTGGTGCGATCCCATTACAATTGGGAAGGGTTCCAAGTCCCCTTCCACTGTCCTCACTCGAGTCTTTGCTTCATCATACATGTCTTTAATAGCCCTAATGTATGCAACAGGAACACCTCTAGCCCAGTGTTGTCAAAAGCGAAAAGCGCAAAAAAGCGCTAAAGCCCCGTTGGAGCTTAAAGCGCAAAGCGCACTTAAAGCGTGAGCTTCACTGAACAAAAGCGCACTATGAAGAATATTTTAAATATATATATCTAATATTTAGAGAACATAACAGCCATATAAATAATATATATATATATATATATATATATATAT
>MU685361.1:30959-82347 GCA_026770625.1 Nicotiana glauca
CCAACCAGCCACTCATTACTATGATCAATGTTATCCAATGAGATTGGATCAATAACACTCCGCAAGTCATAACGGGCTTTTAAAGCACGATTATACTTGACATACACTAGGTCATTCAATCTTTGATGCTCCAATCTGTTTCTTTTTTTGGTATGGATCTGTTGCATGGAATATCTTAATATTAGTGATATAGTCTAATTGATTAACTAAGCAAAGAAAATAAATAATAAGTATACCATTACGAGTACTTACATGCTCAAATACGCTCCAATTATGCTCACACCTAGCAGCACTAGCCGTTAAACCCAAAATTCTAATGGCTAATTTTTGGAGATGAGGAGCTGAATTACCATATAAATTCCACCATTCACCTGTAAAAAGTGTTATGTTGACCATCATTATTTCTAAGTTAATGTAACTATGTAAGTATTAAGTATAATTTTAAACATAAACTAATAATTAAGAATTTAAATGTTAATATTTTTAGTTACCAGGAGATATTGTCGCTATAGATCTTTTTGCAATCGGTAGGCCAAATTGTTGTTCAACTTTGGTGTATAGTGGTATCTCAGATATAATCGTGTCTTGTACTTCAGTGCTTGGAACCAATTTTTCAATACAAGCGTACAACCCATCTGTTACTTCTCTACAATTTTCAATAGCTGAATTTTGATAGAAGTACTCTGGATTTAGATAATGTCCAGCTGCATGTAATGGATGATGCAATTGGCATTGCCATCTTTTATCAATAATCTTAAAGATATCTTTATACTTTGCAATATTATCGTCAAATGCCTTTGCAATAGCCTCCTTAGCTCTATCCATGGCTTCATAAATGTACCCCATTGCAGGTTTCTTCTCATCAGCTAATCGCAACACTTTAACAAGAGGCCCCATTGTTTTTAAAATATACACAACCTGGTTCCAAAATGTTGTCATCAAGACGGTATGAGTTGCACTTTTTCCCTTTGGTAACTTGGACCATCTACTAATCACCCATTTGTCAGATGTAAACATTGCTCGCAAATTAGTTTTTGGACAATATAGTAGTTGCAAAGTCAGAAAATTCGTTGCAAATCGAGTAATCCCACATTTCACCAACTCTTTTTCCACACATCTTAAGCGTTCTCTAATCGAGTCTAGCCTCCAAACATCTCCACAGAACCTCCCTCGGCATTTTATCTTAAGCGTTCTCTAAGTCGATGAACACCATGTGTAATTCCCTTTTCCTCTCCCTATTCTACTCCATCAACCTCCTAACAAGGTGAATGACTTCCGTGGTCGAATGTCCCGGCATAAATCCGAATTGGTTCTCAGAAATAGACAGGATCCTCCTCAACCTAAGCTCCACCACCCTCTCCTAGACTTTCATAGTATGACTTAGTAACTTGATACCCCGAGAGTTGTTGCAATTTTGGATATCCTCCTTATTCTTGTACGATGAGATCATTGTGCTCCATCTCCATTCTTCGGGCATCTTCTTCGTCCTAAAAATGACATTAAATAACCAAGTGAGCCACTCCACGCCTGCCCTTCCCACGCTCTTCTAAAATTTCACCGGGATTTCGTTTGGCCAGTTAGCTCTCCCCTGCTCATCTTGCACATAGCCCCCTCTACCTCCGCAACTTTTATAGACCTACAATATCCAAAGTGCCGATGACTCTCGGAATGTTCTAAGTCCCCTAGCACAATGTTCCTATCCCCCAAGAGTTTACGGAAGTAAGTCTTCCATCTCCGCCGAATAAGTGCCTCATCTAACAAAACTCTGTCTTCCTCGTCCTTGATGCACTTCACTTTGTCCAGGTCACGGGCCTTCCTTTCTCGCACAATAGCTAGCCTTTACAGCTTCTTATCTCCTCCTTTGTCTTCATCATACAAACGTTCAAACGCGCAGTGTTAGCCGTCGTAACCGCTAACTTTGCTTCCTTCTTAGCCACCTTATACCGCTCCCTGTTCGTCCTCTCCTCCTCCTCGTCCACGCTCTCCAAAAGCTTCAAATATGTCGCTTTCTCGGCTTCCACTTTACCTTGGACCTCAGAAGTCCATCACCACTCCCCTTGGCGGCCACCAAAGGAGCCTTTCGAGACCCCCAATACCTCTCTAGCAGCCTCCCTAATGCAATTCGCAGTCGCGGTGCACATACCACTCGCGTCCCCACTCCTCCTCCATGCCCCCATAGTTAGCAACTTATCCCCTCAACTCCTGGGCTCCGTCTTTAGTCAAAGCTCCCCACTTGATCCTAGGTAGATCATACACAACCCTCTTTCTTTGCTTCCTCCTGATCTCCAAATCCATGACCAGGATTCTATGTTGGGTTGTGAGGTTCTCACTCGGGATGACCTTGCAGTCTGTGCATAGACCTTGGTATGACTTTCTGAAGAGTAGATAATCAATTTGGGTCCTAGCTACCGAACTTCGAAATATAACCAAGTGCTCCTTCCTCTAGGAAACTTGAGTTAACTATCACCATATCAAACGCCTTAGCAAAATCTAGCAGTGAAGTTCCTCCTCTGTTTCTATCTCCAAAAACGAAGCCGCCATGCACGCCATCGTAATCACCCGTCGCCACAATGTGGTCATTAAAATCTCATCCTATGAAAAACTTTTTAGTATGCGGAATACCGCGTACAACCTCATCCAACTCCTCCCCGAAGCGTCTTTTAACCTTCTCGTCCAGGCCCAATTGAGGTGCATACGCATTAATCACGTTTAAACAACCTCCACTTCCAACCGAGAGGTTGTGAGTTCGAGTCTCCCCAAGAGCAAGGTGAGAAGTTCTTGGAGGGAAGAATGCCGGGGGTTTATTTTGAAACAGCCTCTCTACCCCAGGGTAGGGGTAAGGTCTGCGTACACACTACCCTTCCCAGAGCCCACTAAGTGGGATTATACTGGGTGGTTGTTGTTGAAAGTAAAACCCCCAACAACTAGTTTAATGCTCATTAGCCTGTTGTTCACCCTCCTAACGTCCACCCCTAGCTCTTGAGATCCCTATCAACCAAGATACCTACTCCGTTCTTGCCCCAACGCGTCTAGAGTACCATAGTTTAAACCCGTTTACATCCCGTGCCTTATCTCTCACCCATCTAGTCTGGGGGAGACAAGCTATATTGATCCTCCTCTTATGGAGAATCTTGCTAACTCTATAGACTTCTCCGTCAAAGTCCCTATGTTCCAAGACCCGACTCTCAGCCTGGAGGCACTCTTACCACTCGTACCCCTCTTGCCCCCAACCCTCGGCCCCCACCCCCGGGGACCCCCTGAGGATGACCTTACCCTTCCATCGTTCAGTATAGCCACTACAGTCTAAGATATATATATATATATATATATATATATATATATATATAGCAGTAGTAGTAGTGGTGGGTGGTGCTAGTAGAAAGAAAATGTTAAAAGTTATGATTGAAAAGTTAGCTGAAAGAGAAAATATCATATAAAATTTTAAAATTATGATAATTTTTATGAATTTGAATTCTTGAAAATTCTAAATTTTTTATAGAAAAGGAATGTTAAACATTTTGTAACATTCCCAAATGCAAAGGGTGCCAGAAATTGGAGTGGGATTATAGTACTTCCAATATTTTCTCTAAATGAATCTTGATGTACTGCCAACTTAATCTGGTAGGTGTAGCCAAATCGGTCAGTTTTTATCTCAAAATATGAATATATTTGATTGCCAGGTTAACACTAATGACCTGTTAGAATTACAAAGGCCTAAAGGGCTTCCGCCTAATCAGTGCATTGTGTAGAAAGTATAGTGTATCTTCTTCTAGTTTATCTTCCAATTTCCCTTATACAGCGAGTAAATCGTTAATCCTTTGCTCTTCCTACAAATGTGAAGAATATACTCCTTTACAGGATATCGGGCTTTGTCTCCAGGGAGGGAAGTGTAATTGCATTTAAATGCTTTGGCTAGTATGGCCATGCATATTCAAGTGTTACTATTATACCTAGTTTGTGTATGCAACAAAACCTTTTTTTTCGGTTTTTCTTTCTTATTTTTTTATCACTTGTTATAAACAGAACTTTTAGTGGCTTATCTCTTTTAGATTGCAGAAGGTTCAGGAAACTTTTTTCTGTTGAATTCCATCCAATACGTGGATTGAGGAGTACCTTTTTTTTGTTCATAATAAAGGATATTAGAGATTTCTGATTCAGCTAAATTTTAAATATCATCACTGATTATACGTTATGTTTGATCCCACTAAATTATTTACTAAATGTAGTAATTTTTTACAGCTAGTAGAACAGTTTGGCATTGATCCAAATAATGCATTTGCTTTCTGGGACTGGGTAGGAGGTCGATATAGTGGTAAGTCTTTTCCTTTTTCAAGAGTATCTTGGTATGCGACATAAATTTTTCTGTCAACTTTCACTTATCGAATTATTTTTCTTAATCTTAATTATCAAAAGAAAATTATCAATATATTTGTTTTAATCCTCTTTTTGCAGTCTGCAGTGCAGTTGGAGTTTTGCCTCTTTCTCTGCAATATGGATTTCCCATTGTTGAGAAGTAAGTAATTTGAAGTTATCATTGCACCTAGATCTCACCTGTTATTTGAATATCTCATGCACCATTGGCCATACACGTCTAAATCGGTTTTGTAATTGTATGCTTTTCTCATGCTCTACTGACAGGACAAATATAAACCACATCTGCTTGATAGTTGTATCTATAATATTTTTTTCATAATTATTACCTCGAGTATATGGTGAAAAGCTAGAGACTGAAAAACATTGCCTTCTCTGTCCACTTAGTGATGGGCTTGCTGTACTTATTCTAGGGCAAAGCTGCTGTCTCCATTTCTTAGTTTGATATTAGGGTCTTGGTTGCCAACATTATTGCTTTGGTGGATTATCTTTCTACATCAAGAAAACACTATATATCTGAAGCACTGGGGCATTTCGCTCCTTGAATAATTAGTCGTCGACCTGTAGCGGTGTCCTTAATTGTTATGTTGCATGTAATAGGTCTTTCATTCTGCTTCCTTTTTTTCTTTTGCTGCTGTTTGTACTGCTTTTATCAAATTTTCTGACATGCTTTCTACTTGTTAAGATTTCTGAAGGGAGCTTCCAGTGTTGATCAGCATTTCTACTCAGCACCCTTTGAGAAAAATGTACCTGTATGTCCGAGCTCATAGAAACTTATGTTTATGTGATGTTCTCTCTTGCTGCTTAATTGTTGTCGTCTCTCATGAATGTTAGTGTTATAAGCTCTCCGTGATGTTCACTTGGTATACCCCGTGAATTCAGAAGTCCAAATAGAGGGGCTAAGTGAAAGCACAAACTTCACAAATAATAAATACTTTGGCAGATTGTATGAGTGCTTATACCGATGTATATCATGTCTACTCATGTATCCTCTATATCTTAGAGTAGACGCTTCATAGAAACTTATGTTTTGGTTATTTTCTCTCTTGCTACTTAATTGTGCTGTTCTCTCATGAATGGTAGTGCTATAAGCTTTCTAAGATGTTCACTTGGTGTACTCCGTGAATTCACAAGTCAACAGAGGGGCTAAGTGAAAGCACAAACCTCACAAATAATAAATACTTTGGCAGATCGTATGATGCAAATGTACGTGTGTGCTTATAGCAATGTATATCGTGTCTACTCGTGTATCCTCTGTATCTTAGACTAGAAGCTTCATTCTACTCCTAGCCAATGGTATGTGCTGTGTCAAATAAGATTGCATGTTTTATCCCGAGATCGAGGCTAGCCTTGCACCCCTAATTGTTCTTTTTCCAATTTCCCAAGAACAATCATACAATTTGAAGCTCTAATTGCATGATTTGCTGTCAGGACGATGGAAACGGTACAGAGTCCTCTAGCCCGGTCCATTTCTTGCGTCCTTGTATTCTAGTTATTCTTACCGAGCTAGGGAATCTGAAGTCTTTCATCTATGGTTAAAAATTCTCTGTTTCCTCTTCCTTTCATAAGGATCGAAGCTTTCTTGGCCCCGGGTTCTCTTAGCCATTTTAGCTATATGCTTTTATTCTTTATGCAATAGATTGTCCTTAGATTTATTTTTTGATTTTTTTCCCGTTCTCGTCTTAGTTCAAACCCAGTAAAGATTCTTTTGCAATTCCATTTGTACCTTTGGTTGTTGGATTACTCTGCCAATATGACACCTATTACGCCTCAATCCCAAGCCTTGTTCTGCTGATATCGACTTTATTCTGCTTGTCTCATCAGATGCTTGATTTCTATAATCACATCATTGAACTCAATTGTTTGATTTCTTAATATCACATCATTGTTTCAGGTGCTATTAGGCTTGCTGAGTGTGTGGAATGTTTCTTTCCTTGGATATTCAGCACGAGTGAGTATTATCATTCTGTTTGAGTCGGGGGCGTCTGGTCGACTAATCCATACCATTACACTGAACCTTTTAGACAATTTCAGGCAATATTACCCTATTCTCAAGCACTGGAGAAATTCGCACCTCATATTCAACAGGCATGTTCCTCTAACTTGTTTGCTTGTATTTTATTCCAGATGCCTTACTTGCAACTTTTACCAAAATTTGATTGAGTTCAGGTCAGTATGGAGAGTAATGGGAAAGGAGTATCTATTGATGGTGTCCCTCTTCCTTATGAGACTGGTGAAATTGATTTTGGTGAACCAGGGACAAATGGCCAACACAGCTTTTACCAATTAATTCACCAGGTAGCGTAAATTTCCGGTGCCAACAATTCATGCTTATTCTGAAATTATACCCATCTTGTACTTGATTTAGGCAGGTAACATGCGTCAAACTTTTCTTGTTCATCATGTGTTGATGGTTACAGTTTGTTGACTAAATCTTCATCTAAATACTGCTCAACTTAATTAAACTGTAATTTCAGGAGCTTTATGTTATTTTGTTTTTCAAGGTGGGATTATGTCATTAAAAATATTTCATGTGAAAAGCCTCTGAAAGAATATTGTTCATTTGCTTGAACTTATAATCTTTTAAATCATATTAATGATATCTTTATTAATGATATAATCTGAAGAAGACCTCTCAAAAGTACATACAAGGTTATTAGAGAAATGCATTTGGATTCCTGTCCAACAAGCCATGAGTTTAACATCCTATGTAATATTGTCACATGATTCAATTTTGGAGTAGATTTGTGCGAGTCGAGTCTTGTGGCGTTATCACGTGGTGCTTTGGTCCTCTTCATTTAATTATTTTAGGGATGTGTCAATTGAAGGATGTCAATTTGGATATTCTAGGGTTGGTTAGCGGGGATGGTCCAAAACTCTAACCTAGCTCTCCACCCCAAGAAGACTAAACAGCTGCCCCCAAACAACCAACCCCAAAAGGCAATGTTAAAGAAGAATGGAGATCTGGTGGTGCTCTAGGCTGTTGTCTGAGTGGATTTTAGTAATTGGTTACTTATTTGATGATAATAGTTCGTTTTATGTCTCCTTAACTTTATATATTTCAGCTTTGTACTCTTTTTGAGATATCATAAAAGGGACAGAGGAAGTGTTGCTGGGAAGGCCATGCTTCTTCCTTGAATAACTATTGTGTTCTGATCATTATCAGTAAAACAAGCGACCATGTATCTAATCTTGGTATGTTTAGTTTTCTACAATCGCACTTGAATGTTGAATACCATCTTCCTGGAATTTTCAGGGTCGTGTTATTCCTTGTGATTTTATTGGTGTTGTTAAGAGTCAGCAACCTGTTTACCTGAAAGGTACAAATTCCATCTTACTTCTTGTATTCTTCTTTTTCGATGTTGTTTCTCATTCCTATTTTACAGAGAAAGATGCAATAAAATGTTGACACCTAGGTTGTAGTGTGCTGCTTTATCCATTTGCTTCCACTTTCTTAATTTTGGGCAACTCATTTTCAGATGAAGTGGTGAGCAACCATGATGAACTCATGTCGAACTTCTTTGCGCAGCCAGATGCCCTTGCTTATGGGAAGGTGAGATAATCTTCCTACTTTTTACTTTAATGTCTTGTTCCCCACCATTTACGTGAATAGTTAGTCAAGGTTCAGATCTCACAGCAGTTACAGTTTAGTGTAAAGTCGAGATTGTGAAATAGATCTCATGCCCCAAACATTCCACAAGTATTTCTCCACTGCATAACTTCTTTCTTTCAGCAATATATATAAGTACATAGAGTACTAACTATAGAAATAATACAAAAGGAGATCTTATAAATCTGCTGTGAATCCTTATAATTCTCCTAACTATGTACATTATATAAGAGTATGTCTACATTCATTATGTACCAATCCCCCTCAAGTTGGAGCATAGATATTGATCATGCCTAGCTTGTTACGAAGGTAATCAACTCGAATTTCGTTCAATGCCTTCGTGAATAAATCACCTGGTTGCTATCCTGTCTTCACGTAGCTAGTGGATATCAAGTTCTTCTAAATCTTCTCACGAATAAAATGGTTGTCAAACCCAATATGCTTAGTTTTTTCATGATACATCGGATTTGGCGCAATATGGAGGGCAGCTTGATTGTCACACCAGAGTTTTGCTGGTATTGGATGCTTCAACCCAATTTCAATGTTTCCACATAATCTTACACAGACTGTGACATAGCTCTGTACTCTGATTCTGCACTGGATCGAGATACAACACTTTGCTTCATACTCTCCACGATACAAGGTTCCCTCCAACAAAGACACAATAGCCTGTAGTAGATCTTCTACCAATTTTGGATCCAGCCCAAACATCATCTGCAAAACACTCAATTCGAGCATAATATACCAAGTCCAGGAGCTCCTTTCAGGTAACACAAAGTCTATTCCAAAGCTGCCCAATGTTTGGCCGTTGGTGCGGACATGAACTTGCTAACAGCACTTACTTGAAAAGCAATATCTAGACGAATGATAGTGAGGTAGTTTAATTTCCAAACTAACCTCATATATCTCTCTGGATCATCGAAAAGATTGCCATCGTCTTTCATAAGATGCACATCAGGAACCATTGGAGTACTACAGGGCTTAGCTGCCAACTTTCCAATTTCTGCAAGCAAGTCAAGAATATACCATCTCTGTGACAAAAGAATTTCCTTCTTGCTTCTATTTACTTTTACTCCCAAAAAGTATTTCATGGGGGTCCCAAGTCCGTTGTATGAAGCCTAGTATGCAGGAAAGATTGAGGGAAGAGATCCCGTATAGTCACACTTGCTCATTTTCAGCCCAAACTCTTGAACTACCTCACTGAACTTGCCAAACCAAGCTCGAGCACTTTGCTTCAAGCCATACAAGGACTTTCTTCAAATGAAAAACTTTTCCATACTCTCCCGAGCAACAAAACCGGATGGTTGCTCTCGGAAGCAGCTAGAGAAATAAATAAGCGGACAAAACTGAGTTTGGCAACCAGGGAGAAGGTGTCGGAATAATGCACCCCATAAGTTTGAGCATATCCTTTAGCCACAAGTTTGGTATTAAGTCTTGCTACAGAACCATCTGGATTAACTTTAATTGTAAAGACCACTTAGAGCCTACTGGTTTCTTTCTCTTGGGTAAATCCATCCACGTGTGGTTATCCTCTAAGGCATGTATTTCCTCAAACATTGCATCATACCATCCGGGATGATTCAAAGCTTGCTTCACTGTTTTGGGAACCATGATGGAGTCTAGAGAAGCAATCATAGATCTAGACGTAAAGGATAAGCGGCCATTGGAAACAAAACTAGCAATGAAACATGTGGATTTGCAAGTACGTATACCTTTCGTAGAGCAATGGTAAGTTCAAGGTTCTCTGTAGGATCTGGCGGAGGAGGATTTGATGACGAAGGAACTATTGGAGGACATGTATCATTTGTCTCTCGCTTCCGCGAGTAAACTTGAACAATTGGCGGTCTTGCCAACACAGTTAGAGTAGGTGGTGAAGGCACAATAGTCGATTGGTGCTCAATAGAAGAACTAGGAGATGTAGGAACATCATCTGATTGCTCCGTCAAAGCACGCGTAATCTGATATACTAGCCATTCATCTTCTTGTCCCTGACTTGTAGAAATGGGATGTGTATAGAAGAATTGTGTAGACTTTGAAAATACCACATCAGTTGACACCAAATATTTATGAAGTTCAGTAGAATTACACCAATACCCCTTCTGAAGCGAGAATAGCCTAGGAAATAGCCTAGGAAAACATACTTCAATGCCTTTAGATCCAACTTGGTAACAGATGATCGAACATTTCGGACATAACATGTGCATCCAAACATGTTAGGTTCCACCGGAAATAATGACTTGTTTGGGAAAAGAACACTGTAAGGTACATTACCACCAAGCAAAGTAGATGGCATGCGATTAATCAGAAAACACGTCGTAGAGACCGCATCGGCCCAGAACTAGTTAGGAACCTTCTTTTGGAACAGAAGTGCCTTAGCTATCTCAAGTAGATGCCAATTCTTCCTCTCAACAACTCCATTTTGAGAAGGTGTATCAATACATGAAGACTGATGTAGTATACCATGTTGTCTCACGTAGGACCGAAATAACTTTGGCATATATTCTTTAGCGTTATTACTCCTTAGAATACGCGCTGAACATTGAATTGAGTTTTGACTTCAGTACAAAAGGCAGAAAAGTGAGAACATTTTTGAACGACTCTTCATAAAGTAAATCCAAGTCATTCGAGAAAAATCATCTACAAAAGTGACAAAATACTTATGCCAGTTTTGGAAGCAACACGACATGATCTCCGAATATCAGAATGCACCAACTCAAAAACCGACTCAACTCACTTATTTACCCATGGACTATGGCGTTTTGCAAATCGACATGACTCACAATCCAATGAGCAAATATTATGAAGCTGAGGACATGCTTCTTCAACAAAGGTAGAGAAGGATGTCCCAATAGAAAATGTGCTTCAAAAAGAGATACAACACTAGAGCATGCAACAGACCGTGACTCCCATTCATCAATGATGTATAGATCACCAGATAAATATCCTTTACCAATAACCTACTTCGTCGTAAGATCTAAAAACAAATAATGATCGGGAAAGAACCGACACAACAATTATGGTCTTTGGTGATTTTACTAAAAGAAATCAAATTAAAGGCCAAGTTTGGTAGACTTAATACAAATGACAAGTAACAGAGGAAGTTGGTTTAACGGTCCCAGATCCAACACCGGTATAAGTTGATCCATCAGCTACAGTAACGGTAGAGGGTGCTTTGTGTGATCGAGAACTGGAAAAAATAGTTGGAAGATTGTTGGACTAGGAGCTATAGCATTATTTCCTCCTTGCTTATTGTTTCCCCTTATGTTTCCAACCAAAAGTATCGAAATAACTTCAGGGAAACCAGCAAAACTCTACTAAAAATACTCCAATAGAGCATAGTTCCAAACAGTAGTAAGTCAAAGAGAATTATATCATATCCCCACTTTCTTCAAACAACAAAAAACAATATCCAAATGAAAATGAAGAAAAATCTTTGCTTTCTCCAGAACTTCTGGTTCTCCCGAGATTAAGAAATTAAAATAAACCAATTAGAGAATAGAAGCACTAAAAATAGAGAAGCCATAGAGATCAAGAAAAGAGCTCACAGATCAGAGAGCCAAATCAAAAAAAATTCTGATTGTGATCAGTAGAACTTCGTAAAAGAGTAACCCCAATAACTAATATTTGTAATCAAAACCTCAAATCAGGCAAAGTGAGATGAGAACCAAAAGTTTCAGATCTGACCGAGAGAGAGAAGTTGACAGATTCTTCCAAGTATAACAAAACAAGAGCAGCGTGGTCTGTTGGTCAGGGAACCACCACGGTTTGTCCGGAAACAGAGAGGTAATTTGCGAGTGAAAGCTAGATACAAAACCGACGTGTCACACGCTGGCACGCGTCGTCGGGCAGAGCCTTGCCGGAAAAAAAATTATGTCGGCACTTGAGACTCACGCTCATCAACTCCGGCAAAGTATTAATCCCCAACTCTAACGAGGCTCTGATACCATGTTAAATATAGAGACAATAGAGCAATCTTGTTGTATATTATTCCAAGAAGTAACAAATATATAGACAAGTACATAGAGCCCTAACTATAGAAAGAATAAAAAAGGGGATCCTATAGATCTGCTGTGAATCCCTATAATTCTGCTAACCATGTACGTTACATAAGAGTATGTGACATTCATTCTATAACATTGGTTAAGGATCAAAGAAGTTTTATTAGTATCAAATCACCTATGAGTACCGACTTTCTTCACAGACACCAGAGCAGCTGCAAAAGGAGAATGTTGCCGAGCATCTTGTTTCTCATAAGGTAATTCCTTAGCAGTTCTTATTTGATGATATTGTGCTTTATTCAATGGTCTTTTCTCAAACTCCTCCAATATCTTGCAGACGTTTTCTGGAAATAGACCTTCTCTGAGTATACTACTTCCATCATTGAATGCTTACAACATTGGACAGGTATGAGATATTAGATCATTAAATTTTTTTACCAGTGCTTTCTGGGTATTGACTAACATGGTATGTCCTATGCGTCGAGTTTGTACCACTGTATAATTGATGGTGCCAAACTCAGTGCTACCTTTCTTGAACTGCATCAATGATTTTAAAATGAATTTTGTTTGTCATTACATTCTTTAGAGTAGTAGAGCTTAGGGGTAATTGGGTAAAGCGTGAGAAGGAAGAGCCTACTGCATCAGAAAGAGATCAACAAGGCGATTCGTTTGAGGTTGATTGATATCTTACTTTGCCAGATAAATTTCGCCAATGAAACTTTATAATTGGAAATGAGTGCGATATACCTAATTTACTGAAAGGTTAATAAATTGCTACTTACAATGACCAACAGAATCTTGTATTCTGGTATCTTAATTCCTTAAAAAATTCCATGCGAAGCTTGTCTATGTAAAGTCTTCCAATCTCTTTCTTTAGTTGCTTATTTAAACTCAATGGATGACTTGACAGTATATCCCTTTCCTGATAGAAAGTCTCAAGTTGGAACACATGCATTTTTAGTTGCCCGTAAAGAAAGGAATATAAATAACTAGATGCAGAGGGATGGAGCTTGTTGCAAGTCAGATTGAGAGCCGCATATTTGAGAAAACTAACCTATAGATCCGCAACACTGGAACTATGCATCTTCTTTGTCCCAAGATCTCCGCAATAGTTCTTTGCAGCTGGAGAAGAGGCTAAAGGCAGAAATATGTATACTTGTACTAACCAAATCATTCTGTCAGAGAAGATAATGAGCATATTCTCACACCACTGCACAGGGTGATACTGCTTCTTGCAGCTCAACACTCTTGTGTGAAGTTTATCAACTGTCAAATTATATCTTAAGGTGATTGAATTCAAAGACTTCTATTTCCCTTCATGGTTGGACCAACAATGAATGAAGGGCTTTCCTTGTTTTATTGTAATCATAAACCACTAGCTACTCATAAAGCTCGAGCTATTGAAGTGACTAACTGCCTATTTTCTTATCATGCTCAACATTCTTAAATTATGCCCCGCCCTCACATCCCCACAGATGCGAGGATAGGGTGGATCATGCTACACTGAAAGAGTTTCCTCTTTGATTATGGTGTTTTATCAAGATAATATCTGCCAGTTGTGAGCATTGTGTGAAGACAAACATGCCTCCTCTTGCGGTCCCTAATCTCAAGTTACCTGCCACTTTCTTCCCTTTCTTTCAGTTACTGGCCATCTATGAACACAGAGTTGCAGTTCAAGGCTTTGTATGGGGTATCAATTCTTTTGATCAATGGGGTGTGGAACTAGGAAAGGTATTTCTTGGCAAATGTTTTAAAATTGAGTAAATGAACATTCTCAGATACTAATATGATGTCGAGCTTCCCTGTTTATTAATGTCCTCTGCAGTCTCTTGCGAGTCAAGTCAGAAAGCAACTTCATGCATCTCGTAAGAAAGGGGAATCAGTTGAAGGCTTCAATTTCAGCACCAAAACGTTGATAACAACATATCTCGAGGTATAACACTGATTTCATTTGACCAAAAGCGGGAAAACTTGAGTTTCAGAATCCTGGGTACCAAGATTACCTACGGTTTCCTAGCAAATTATATAGATTGCTGCATTGAAGTTAGTCTGCCTTTTTTTTTTTTTTCACTTTTGGAAATTTCACTTTAGTAAATGAGATTGATAGTTTCAAGCTTTATCTGGAAAAGAAAAAGAAAATAAAAGTCTAACATTTTCTTTTTCAAGTAAAATAGGCACATGTGAAACATGTTTCAGTTCTTTGGCAACACGAATTTTCGTCCATAGTACCTTCATACCTTAACATGACTACTACAACATGGCCTTCGTTTTGAGAGAACAAATTGAAGTCATTTAATTCGCGATGGCACGCTGCATTGATCTCCCTTCAATCCACTTCTTCTTCCCCCTTTTGTTTGAATCTTTTATGCTTTAGTTTCAATGTTTCAGATTTCTTTTGCGGACATTAATACTCAGATGATTTTGTATAAACTGTTCTAGACTGCCTCGTGAGTTTGTTACACATAACCCTCTTTATTTTCCCTGACCTGTGGTGTAAGAGTGCCGTGTAAAATGTTAGCAACAATATGGTGGTATAAACAAATTGGATAGAGGTTCATAATCACTACACCGCCATGGCTCAGATAAATGTCCTTTGTTCCTAGTACCTAGCCTTGACAACACGACAGAGGGTTCATTGCAGATCCGTTTTTTTTTGGGGTGATAAAGTAGGTTTCTTGAAGAAATTTGATGTTTCTATTAAGCTTTCCTTAATATTTTGAGACTATATCCATTGAAGTTTCACTGGAATTAGTTTTCTTGACAGGCAAGTGCTGATGTTCCTTCTGATCCTTCAACTCTTCTACCAAAGATATAAGGAATGTTAAGAATTGGGTTCAATGACCACTGGTTAACGGAGGCCTCAACAACTTCGCCACCAAGCAAAAATAAACTAATGCAAACTTACCCAATTTTGAAGTCACATCCAAGTTTTGGTGTTGTATGGCCACTAATCTTGGCAAATATATTGCTGCAGTTCTATCAATAAAATTTGAATTTTGGTTGTGCCACTCTTTTCGCTCATGCTTTAGATGAAGTCTACCTAAATGCTTTCACTGAAATTGTTTTAGCTTTGGTTTATAATGCAGTCAGCCATGCGGCCTATGCCTCGCTCTCAATTACACCCAAATCCCTACTCATCAAGTAATTACTTGGCCAAACAAACAAGCTAAACTTTGTAATTATACTCAATTACACCCAAATTCTATTCCCTTGTGGCTTTACAACATGCTCTAAAAATGGGAATTAAAAATAGATATATGTGGCTTCAATTTGCATGCAAAAGAGAGAAGAACAAGAGAATGCAAATCTACAGCAATTACAGTTCAAAACATGGTCTTTACTCAATTTATCTATGCTGGTTAGAATCTTACGTTGGTTAAAGTGTGTTGGTTGTAGTTTCAATATGTGATCTAGGACAATTCTTACTTGTTAAGCTACTTTTTAGAGTTGAGTTATGTTTAAGGTTCATTTTCAGCACAGTATCGAAGTCAAAATGGACCTGTTTGGTATCCATGTCGTGGTACTCCAAGCTCAGGTGAGGATCTTGATTTCTGGGCATGTGAGGGATGAAAGCGTCTCAAGTAGTTGTGTAGGATATCCTTTATCTCATGAGCTAGTTTTTTCCCATTGAATTAGGCACACAATCAATTTTCCAACAATAAGAATAATGTTTGATTATGAGATTTTTTAGCTTGATTATGCTTTTCTTAATCTTTTTCTTTTGAATGTAGCTTTTTGAGAAAGACCAAACGGGCATACACACTGAATCGAATGCAAAGAGTGCTTTATGCATTGATTTATTGAAAAATTGTGAAGGTCAATTTTGTGAAGTCCGGGCACGAAAAACAATTCTAGAACTGGAGTGATGCAATTACGGGGAGAAGATGTTAAAACGCCTTGTACCAACACTTTTATACAAGGATTTAAGTTTTTCCAACTCTCCTCCATTTCGTATTGTCCCGATTTCTCCAAGTTCTTACTTGGAATTGATGACACATGTCTTATCTTTATATTAACCACAATAATATACCTAGTATTATTTTTATATTAATGGTCAAAATTTAATTACTTGATACAATGTCTTAACCAAAGTTAAAATAATAGATATTTTTTATGGGGAAACTTATACAACTGTTCCAAATAAATCTCAACTTACCAACCTCTAGCCATTAGTCATAGACTTACCAAAACCAGCCAATAAAAATTGAAAAACCAAATAATAGAGTTCTTTCTATCAAAGAATCACAAGCAAAAATCACCTTCCATATTTTTAAGCGTGATTAGCAACATTAGATACAAGACGTGAAGGAAATTTCATGGACGGGATAGCAAATAAGGTGATGAAATACAAAAATCTATACAATATTCCAAAAATCTAAATAAAAAAAGGAACTTTTTCAATGGGTATAGTTGAAATTCATTGAAAATATATAGATAAGTCAATATACAAAAGTGAGGAAGATAGGAGGTGATTTGGATTGGTTTTGTATCAAAATTTGTAATTAAATCAAGTTCAAAAAAGTCTTCTGTGACACATGTATCAAACATGTATCTCACACACATGTATACATGGATATACATGTGATACACAATCGATCAAATATGATACATATGTGATACACAAATGATACACGGTGTGATACACATATCATTTTTTTTCATGTTCAGCTTTTACTTTGAATTTTCAATTCAAACCACCTCAAAACTTCATCAAATCATCCCAAACTGAGATTCAAGCTCCTTAAGTTGTGCCCTATCTATTCTAAGAACACCCACTCAAAATAAAACAAAAATTTGATATCTTTTTGCTACAAATAGCTAATTGGCTAATTTGGCTAATATTAGTAATATTTTATCAATTGGCCAATTTTTGTAATGAACTACTTATAAATGGACATAACTGGTAATTTTCTTTTTATTTATATATTTACTCCTAAAAGATTTGACAATCCCATAATTCTAGGAGCTGAATTCTCGATACTCGTTAATTAAAGTATTTTAATTTGCTTTAAACCCAAATAGAATGTAAAAGTGAACACGTTGAAAAAAAAAAAATAGGTTTTTGAAATATGAAAGTTCAACAAGTTTTCGAAATTCGTTCATTTTGTCTATGTTAAAAAGAAAATCACATTTCGTTTATTCTAATTATTTTTTTCTTTCACACTTTGTTTATGTTAATTAATTCCAATATTTGATTTCCTGAGGTATTTCTTTCTTCAAAAAGCGAGAAACAACTCAAACATCTTAGACTTTTTGACTCATTGAAGTTGGGTTATTTGTTTCAGTAGACAAAAGGAACATACTTGTAATAGTTTACTACAAACTTTAACATATATCTAAATCTGTCACGACCCAATCACGACCGGCGCTTAAGAGCAAGTGCCCCCAAGTAAGCCTCATCGGTATTTTACAGAAAATCGAACAGAGTTTCCCCTATTTTTGGACTATCCCAAAAAAATTCTGATCTTAAATCAACAACCAAACATCGTAATATCAATCCAAACAACAATAACTTTATCAATTAATCCAAACAAATATCTACCGTTAATAGTCCACCCACTAACAACTAGAAATACTAATCCATCTCCAACTTTGACAATAAAGAGCGATACTCAACGTAAGTCTATAATAAAAAAAGAATACCCATGACATTAAAAGAATGACTATGGAGCGACTCTAAGAGTTCAAAGAAACGACTATAACAATAAATAAAATCTCCACTCATGCGAACAAGTGCGAGGTTCACCAAGAACTATTAAACTGTGTACTCTAATTAATGAAATCCTCGCCAGCGTCAACTGCTGTCTCTGTAAAAAAAAATTACCAGGGAATGAGTCACTAACTCAACGAGTAATAACACTTAACCACAACCGTTTTATTGGGGACAAGTCAGAAAACATGCTAGTATATATATTGAACAGAAAAAAATCATAAGAATGCCCTTTTCAGAAATAACAAACAATAATCAGTGTCATCATGTTTTTCATGTGATATAAATCAATTGACAATTCGGTAAAAAGCTCGGTAAATACTGTGTAATATCAATATTCATGTTTGGGAGGTTTCAATAAATGGATCATTTAATTGATATAACTGTATACTTCTTTGCAAAAAGTCAAAAATAACGGTAGTCCCTACTCGAAGGGAATTGGTAACAGTATGCTAGTTCTACCTTCCCACTAGTGAGGGTTGTAACGGTAATCGGTAATTACAAGGTGTACTGGGTCTAACGAATCCGCCGTTAGCTACGGGATCCTTCAACGTCTAGTTCCATTTATACTTGTCTCTGTAATCCGTATATACTCGTAGAAAATATTTTAAATCAATATAGGGTATTTCGGTTCTTATCAAATCATATAATTTCATTTCGATAATAGTAAATTCAAGTAATGGCAAAACAGATCTAGTGACAACGGAAATATTTAAAACAACGGTAATCACCTCAAATAACTATTTCAGTATCATATTGAGTAAAAGACTTGTCCCACATGCAACTCAAAATAGTCGATACCATATTCATATTAAAAATCATGTGTAAATCATACAAGTTATGAAAACACAAATTACTGTAAGATTACTACTCACAATACTGGTGCCAAAATACCAAATGTTTTACCTCGAGCAATTCGTACAAATTCCTCCAATCAATCTATAATTACATAATATCGATCTCATGTTAATTTCCTTGTTTAGACTAATTCATAGCTAATTTAGAATACCCAATCATCGGGGTTCATATTTGAGTCTTAATTTGTGGATTTATATTTACTCATAGAACTAGTCCAAAATCTATAATTTCAAACTATTTAGTATATTTTATTCCTCCAAAATTAGACTTATCAGTGCTTAAACCAAACCTTTATGGTATTACTGTCCATAGTAATTATTTATTTATTTATTAACAAAAAAACTGGTATTGAATTCTTTTGTACTACTTGAAATCGCATAAATATAGTGAAATAATTCAACTGATAAGAAGAAGGTTAACTTCTTGAGCCAAAGGAGAAATTTATAATTTCAATTTCAACCCTCAGTTCTTCTTAAAACCTTTGTCCAAATCTTTTTTCTTCTTCCTCTCTTTTCTTCTTTTCTCTTTCTTTCCTTCTCCGCTTTTGTTTTCTTCGTTTCCTGAAGCAGAATGCTTCGTTCCCCTTTCCCCTGACCCTTTTCTATTTTGCCGTCACTTTACAATGGGCTTTTGCCCATTTAATTGGCTAGGTTCCCCCCTCTTTTTTTTAGTTTAAGTAATATTAAATGACAAAACACCCCAACTTGAATGTGAAGTATTACAAAATTATTGTTTAAAGACCCTCAAACCTCAAAATTGTAAAGGCATTATCGATACTTTTTAGGCAGAATCATTATTTTTCAATAGAAATGGAGGGGGATTATAAGATATAATATGATAATGGAACTACTTTCTTTTATTTATTTCAAAAATATTTTCTTCATTATTTGGTAGAAATACTTTTTGGTAGGATACAGTTTAGATATCTTAATATTCATAGGTTGTATTTCTGTTGTTCTATTGAAAAAAGAAAAAAGAAGAATGAAATTAGAAGGAATATCAAAAGTTCAGAAAGAAACAGTGAAAATATTTATTATCCTAACCATGGTTAAGTTCATATTTAGGTAATTAGATCTAAACCATTGATATAAAGATAAGATATGTGTCATCCATTAAAATAAGAACTCGGGAAAATGGCGACAATAAAATTTTAACTTGAAATAGCAGGTTAGTTATTACAACTTTGTGATATAGAGAATACAGCATGAAATCTTTTCTCAAACATTGGCTATGAACTACATTTGTTTAACTAAAAAATAGTTTTCATGATCAAAGCAAATAAAAAAATAATTCGGATTTTTAGTAACCAATTTTACTCTACTTTTTCTAGTATAAAAGAGTAGAAAGTAATGGAGAACTAGATTGAGAGAATAAGGAAAAAGAAATCTTATTAATAGTCGCAAATCCCTTCCGATAAATTAGGACAGGTACTTCCAATAGCAAAAAAGAGTAAAAATATTGTCAATTGATAATGGTACTTTGTGATTTTCTCGATAGTGATACCAGATATGGTAAGGAAATTTATATAAGGGTATAATTTGTAATTGCTTTACCCTATTTAATTACTGCCCCGTTACTAATATTTATTACATTAATTATCCGTTACATGGATGATTCGTAACGGTTAAGGTAATACCAACCAATCATGCATCATCAAGGAACCTTTAAATTTTCATATGATGCTGCCTAGGCTGAGAAAGAAGAGCTAAGGGCTGAAATTAAACAATTGGAGAAAGATATCGAGGCTCTTTATAACGACTCGACCGATTTTTTTTTATGTATTTGAGTCCATTCCCCCTTTTGAAGCTTCTCATATGTGTATTTGTGGTTTTATNCCCCACCTTATGAAATTCGGTTCCCGAATTTATAACAAGTGCATACCTGTAGACTGAAACAAATGGGGGTACTTGACTCGCATAACATCTTCTATTTCCCTAGTAGCTTCTTCAACTGTATGATTTCACCATAAGATTTTTATTAACTCAATTTCTTTTGATCGTAGCTTTCTTACTTGCCTATAAACAATAACCATCAGTTCCTCCTCGTAAGACAACTTTTCATCAAGCGGTATAGCAGGTGCTTCAAGCACCTGAGATGAGTCTGATATACATTTCCTTATCATTGAGACATGAAACACTGGATGAATAAATGACAACTCATGAGTAAGTGCCAAACAATAAGCCACAACTCCTACTCGGTCTAGTATCTCATACAGTCCTATAAACCTGGGGCTCAACTTGCCTCTTTTCCCAAACTGCATCACACCTTTCATAGGGGAGACTCTAGGAACACTTTGTCCCCAATTGTGAATACCAAATCTCTTCTTCTCTTATCATCATAAGACTTTTGTCTACATTGAGCTATAAGAAATCTCCGTCTGATCAACTGGACCTTGTCCATAGCTTCTTGTACTAGGTCGGGTCCTACTAAGTTAGTCTCACATGCTTCAAACCATCTGATAGAAGAACGCTATCTTCTATAATACAATGCTTCGTACAGTGCCATTTGAATACTGGATTGGAAGCTATTGTTGTAAGCATATTTAGCTAAAGGTAGATAAGTGTCCCAACTACCTCCAAACTCAAGGATGCAAGCTCTCAATATATTCTCCAAGATATGTATAGTACGTTCAGACTGCCCATCTTTCTGTGGATGAAATGCAGTACTAAGATCTACTCGTGTACCCAATGCTCTTTGAAAATATATCCAAAAGTGTGAGGTAAATTATGATCCTTTATCAAAGATGATGGATATTGGAACTCCGTGAAGTCAGACAATTTTGTCATAAATATCTGTGCATACCTCACTTCACTATATGTAGTTTTCACTCGCAAAAATTATGCTGATAGTGTCAGTCGATCTATAATTACCCACACAGAATCATAACCTCTAAGAGTACGAGGTAGGCCAGTCACAAAATCCATGGTAATTCTTTCCTATTTCCACTCTGGAATCTCAATTTGTTGTAGTAGACATGCGGGTCACTGATGCTCAGCCTTGACCTGTTGACAAGTCAAACAACTAGAAACAAAGTTAGCAATATCTTTCTTCATACCTTCCCACAAATAAAATTGCTTCTGGTCATGGTACATTTTTGTGGATCCAGGATGTATAATGTATTTAGAGTTGTGGGCTTCTTTAAGAATAGCATGTCTCAACCCATCTACGTCTGCTACATATAGCCTGTCATCCAATTCGAAGAACATCATCACCGTCAACAATCATATCCTTGCTTTAACCAGCTAAGACCTCATCTCCGTATTTTCAAAATCGCCTATCCTCATATTGGGTAGCCTTAATGTGCTCAACTAATGAAGACTTAGCGTGAGCACAAGCCAACAATGCCTCTGAATCTCCAACACTAAATATGATACATGCACCTTCTAGTCTATGAATATCCTTGGACAAAAGTCTCTTTGTAGGAGCTATATGTGGAAAACTCCCCATAGTACTTGAGTAGTTCCATCCACCGACGCTGCCGAAGGTTTAGGTCTCTCTGTTGAAAGATATACTTCAAACTTTTATGGTCAGTATAAATCTCACAAGTTTCATCGTATAGGTAATACCTCCAAATTTTTAGAGAAAATACTACTGCAACCATCTCCAAATAATATGTAAGATAGTTTTGCTTGTGCTTTTCAATTGTCTCAAAGCATAAGCTATAACGCGATCATTTTGCATGAAAACACATCCTAATCCCACCCTCGATGCGTCACAAAACACCATAAATCCTCCGAAACCTGATGGTAAGGCTAATATTGGTGCAATTGTCAAACATGTTTTGAATTTTTGAAAGCTCTGCTCACATTCCTCGTCCACTAGAACTTTGAATTTTTCTGTGTTAGCTTGCTCAGTGGCTCTTCTATTATGGAGAAATCCTGCACAAAACGCCTGTCACGACCCCAGTTCGCCCTTCGTGAACTATTGTAATGGCACCTAGTCCCTACGACTAGGTAAGCCAAACAATTGTGAAAAATAAAGAAAACTTGCGAAAATAATAATCAAAAGCCAAAAACAACCGAATGAAAACAGTATATAGAATGTCACTCGGCATATACAACAAAACTTCTCAGAATCTAATACACTATCCCAAAACCCAAAAACTCACGGAAACACAAGCCTTTGGATATCTAATAATGTCTAACTCCAGAATATCTAACAAGGAAAATAAATACAGAAGGGAAATTTTTTATAAGCTGGAATAGAAAGGGACTCCTCGGTTTGCGGACGCGACAGATGTACCTCGAAGTCTCTAGAGCAGTCGCCTCGCCTCATGGGTGGTAGGACTGAATCGACGTACCTGAATCTGCACATGAAAAACATGCACAGAAAGGGCATGAGTACACCACAACGGTACTTGGTAAGTGCCAAGCCTAACCTCGGTCAGGTAGTGATGAGGAGGGTCAGGGCCCTACTGAGATTAAATAAAAATATAAAGTTTAACAGTATAGAACAGAACAATATAAATAAGAGCAGAAGTGAAAATAACACAGGATATACATGACATCAATAACTATACAGAAGCAAGGTAAACATAGAAAATAATAACAAAATTGGGGATCTCCCAGGATACCGTCTTGTAGTCCCAAATACACATATCTGATAAGTCTTCCGGAATACCGTCCCGTAGTCCAACTCATAGTACGCGGGGATCTAACGGGAATCCCCTTCCATAGTCCCAAATATAAATACCCAATACTGGGGGAATCTACCGTTTGCATTCCTATAGTTACATATAATTGTGCAGGGTGATCTACTGGAATCCCACATCCTTAGTCACAAATATAAATAGACAGGGGGGAGCTACCGGAATCCCACATCCGTAATTTCAATGTAAATACACAGCAGAAACAGGAAAATACTCAGAAATGTCAAATTTCATATTAAGACAAACAAGTAAGTCGAACCAAGTATGCTGCACAAAGTTTAGGTAAAGCTGTCTGACAGATAAAGCAAATAAATCACTTAGACATGCTTTCCTAAGCTAACAATAGACTTAACAGTGCAAGAATTAAAAACAGGAAAGGAAACATACTAGTAACTATTTAATGAAAATCGAATTTTCAACAATTAGCTCAAGTACGCACTCGTCATCTCACGCACAAGGCATTTTCAATTAACAGAAATACCAAATTCTAGGGGGAGGTCCCCAACACAAGGTTAGACAAGCCACTTACCTCGAACCGGCTCAAAATCAACCCGAGACCACGTTCTTGCCACGAGTACTCTATTCCAAACGGCCCAAATCTATTCAATTCAATTGCATAATGTAAATAATACTTCAAGTAACTGATTCTACAATTAAATTCTAAATTAATACACGTAATTATATAAAATGACCAAAATGCCCCTTGGGCCCACATCTCGGAATCGAGTAAAATTTATATTTCCAGAAACCTCGCATTCTCATGAGTTAATTCATATCAAAAGTACCAAAATTGGAACTCAATTTGTCCCTCAAATCATCACTCAAAGGTCTTTAATTAGACAAGCCCTAACCCACTAATTATCACTGATTTTCCTTAATTTTTCATGCTTAAATTGATAAAAATCATTCCAATAATGAGTTTAGGGACCAAAGGCCTTACCCCAATGGACTCCTCTGAAAATCTTTCTTGAAAAGTGCTCCCCAAGCTTCTTCCCGTTTTGAAAAAGATGAAAATGGCTAAATTTCGCGAAGGCAAGAATTTATATGTTCTGCCCAGCGATTTCTGCATCTGCGGCCCTGTGACTGCATCTGCGGTCCCACTTCTACGGAGCTAAGGTTGCACTTGCGAATTTTCACTTAAAAGCTGACTTCCGCACCTGCGGTCTCCAACTCGCAGATGCGGTACCGCTTTTGCGAAAATTATCCCGCATCTGTGAAAACTCCTGATCTCTCTCAATTCTGCTTCCGCGGTCTCTCCGTCGCATCTGCGGCTCCGCACCTGCGAAACCCAAACCGCAGGTGCGGTTATGATAGAAGACCAGCTGCTGGTGCAAACTACAAACTCCAAATCTTTTCGTCAACCATCCGAATTCATACTGAGGCCCTCGGGACCTCAACCAAAGGCACCAACAAATGACAAACCACTACCCAAACTTGTACCAATCCTTAAAAACACCTAAAACAACATCAAAACCTCGAATTAACCAAGAATTTAAACCTAAGAACTCCAAATTTCTCAAAATACGTTTTCGATCAATAAGTGTACCAAACCTCGTCTGAATGACCTAAAATTTTGCACACACATCACATTCAACCTTATGGAGCTACTCCAACTTCCGTAATTCCATTCCGACGCTCAGATCAAAATCTCACTATCGGACCAGAAACTTAAAAAATTCAATTTTCGGCATTTCAAGTCTAAATTAACTACGGACCTCAAAAATACATTCCGCCCATGCCCCTAAGCCCGAAATCCCCTAACGGAGCTAAAGGAACCATCATATTTCCATTACGAGGCCGTCTTCTGACCATTCTGACTACGTTCAACTTTCTAATACTTAAGCTCTCATTTAGGGACTAAGTGTCCCAAAACTCTCCGAAACTCAAAACGGAACGTCCCGACAAATCAATATGGTAGAATAAACACGGGGAAAGCCGTTAATACAGGATCAGAGCATTAATTCTTAAAATGACCGACCAAGTCGTTACAACGCCTGTAATAGCTTGCTAAGCCTAAAAAGCTATGAATATCTGTAGGAGAAGTAGGTATGGGCCATTTCTGCACAGCTTCGGTCTTCTTAGGATCTACCATAATTCCATCTTTGGATACAACATGCACCATAAATGATATTGAGCCTAGCCAAAATTCACACTTTGAGAACATAGCATAAAGCCGATGTTCTCGCAATGTCTACAACACAGTCCTCAAATGATTATCGTGTTCACCTTGGTTACTAGAATATATCAGGATATCATCGATAAATACTGTTACAAATCTATCCAAAAATGGATTGAACACTTATTCATTAAATCCATGGATGCAGCTGGAGCGTTAGTCAGTCTGAAAGGCATACAAGAAACTCATAGTTCCCGTATCGAGTTCTGAAAGCAGTCTTAGAAATATCTTCATATTTGATTCTAAGTTGATGATAACCAGAATGGAGGTCAATCTTTGAAAAGTGGGCAGATCTTTGTAACTGATCAAACATGTCATCTATATGAGGCAAAGGATATTTATTGCGTATTGTTATCTTGTTCAACTTCCTGCAGTCAATACACATTCTCAGGGATCCGTCTTTCTTCTTTACGAATAGTACTGGTGCACCCCATGGTGATACACTAGGTCTAATAAAACCCTTATCTAACAAATCCTGTAATTGTTACTTTAGCTCCCTCAACTCTGCTGGAGCCATTCGATATGGGGGTATCGATATGGGCTGTGTGACAGGTAGCAAATCAATACCAAAGTCTATTTTTTGTATTGGAGGCAATCCTGGTAAATCCTCGGGAAATACATCAAAAAATTCTCTCTACTAGTACATTTACTATACTAATTGTTTCCTTTCTTGTGCTATTTAAAATAGCTAAGAGACCCAAGCAATCTTTCTTTAGACGTCGCTGAGCTTTCATAAAAGATACAACTTTGCAAGTCTCTGGAACCTGACCCCCTTTTAGAGTAAAACTGGGTTCATTTGGTATCTCAAACTTAACTATATTTGCATGACAATCGACGTTAGCATAACAAAAAGATAACCAATCCATTCCCATCAACATGTCTAAGTCAATCATATCAAGTACAATAAGGTTAACTAGAGTATCTCTACCCTCAATCCGAATCTGACAAGCACGATACACGCATTCAGCTAATAGAGACTCTCCAACAGGAGTTGCAACTAGAAAAAAGATAATTCAATAGCTTAGGTTGTCTACCAAACCTCAAAGCAAAGTACGAGGACATATAGGAGTGAGTATATCCCGAATCAATCAACGCAAGTGCATCAAATGAACAGACAAAAAGAAGACATGTAACCACATCGTTCGAGGCATGAGCATCCTGTCTAGTAAATGCAAAAAATATCACCTGACCTCTACCAGCATTTCCTTGTCCTTGATTCACAGTATCACGGTCTCCAGCACCTCGACTTCTATTTTCTGTACCTGTAGCACCTAAAGTATTACGAGTAGGCTAAGTAGGTGTAGCTGACTGAATAGATGCCTTGTTGAAATTTCTTGAAGGCTAAGGGCAATCCCTCAATTGATGTACCAACTAGCCACACCGAAAGCACTCTCTAATTAGAACACTACATTATCCCAAATGTGATCTACCACATGTCTGGCAGACTGAAGCAGTAGCATATATCTGCCCAGAATTATGATATCCAGATGATGATAATCCCCTAGTACCCCTTTGTAATATGGTCTGTATATGGACTGTGAAGACAGGTGTTTCCCCGCCTGAGAACCCTGTTGTTGTTATCCCTAATTTTTTGCTCTTCGATTTTTACTAAAACTGCCACTGAAAGACCCTCTTGACTTGGCCTTCTTACGTAAATCACTATTTGCACACTCATCACGTCCCTTGTTTTCAATATTTCTAGCAAGGTCGACTACATTAGAGTAGGATAAAGTCTTCATCTGTGGGGCTACTGCAGTGTATAGACGATCAACCAATCCATCGACAAACCTCTGAACCCGAGCTTCTTCGGTAGGCACTAAGTAAGGAGAATATCTAGAAAGCTTACAAAACTTGGTGTTATATGTTGACACATCCATATATGGAGTCTGAACCAATCTCTCAAAGTCTCTAGCATATTTTTGCATCAGGCTGTCTGGAAGAAAATGATTCATGAACAACTTAGTGATCTCGTCCTATGCCAGTGGTGTTGCTCCTGCTGGCCTTCCTAGAAACACAGTTTCATACCATGTATTTACCATATCCTCTAGTTTGTATGATGCGAGCTCCACGACTCTCTCACTAGAACATCCAAGAGTACGTAATACCTTGAGTGTCCCATCTAAGAAACTTTAAGGATCTGCTGAATTATCGGAACTTGTGAATTTTGGTGATTTCAATTTCAGGAACTCTTGCAGGGATACTTCTTTATTCCCAAAAGTGTGAATCTGTGCATGTGATTGTGTCTGTAAAGTAGCCTGAGGAGCTGAACTTCCACCCTAAGTAGGTACCAATGCCTTTAACACATTCAATAACCTTGACACTGCGTCTGCAGGTAAGGCAATAGTAGGTACAACTGTTGGCACTGGTGGTGGAGCGTCCTGAACCCCATGTTCTTGCACTTGATCTGGGATAGTAGCTTGGGGTTGACCCTTGTTCCTAACTTTATGTTGAGAAGCAGCATGTCTTATATTTTGATGAACCCTAACTTGACCACTATCCCGAGTAGTGCCACGTCTACCACCACGTTTAGTAGATGAGGGTGTGCGTGTCCTAGCCATATGTAAAAGAAATACTCCAAAGTTAATCTCAAGTTATCTCAACGCACGATCAAAGAATGAAATAAGGGAAAACATTCTTAGATGTTCAGTAGCCTCAAGATCATAAGTATGAGAGCCTACATACCCATGAACAAGACTCTACTAAACATTGATCCATGACTCAGGACTTAAAGCCTAAGCTTTAAAACCAACTTTATCATGACCCAATTTAGGATCATGACCGGCGCTTACGAGCAAGTGCCCCCAAGTAGGCTGATCATCGGTATTTTATAGAAAATCGGATAGAATTTTCCCTTTTTTTGGACTATCCCAAAAAGTTTTATGTCTCAAATCAAAAACCAAACATCCTAATATCAATCCAAATAACAATAACTTTATCAATTAACCCAAACAAATATCTACCGTTAATAGTCCATCCACTAACAGCTAGAAATATTAATTCATCTCCAACTTTGATAATAAAGAGCGATAATCAACGTAAGTCTATAATAACAAGGGAATACTCATGACATTAAAATAATGACTATGGATCGACTCTAAGAGTTTAAAAAAATGACTATGACAATAAATAAAATCTCCACCCACTACAACCTGTGCGCTCTAATTAACGAAATCCTCGCCCGCGTCAACTGCTATCTCTGTAAAAAAAATTGGGGGGAATGATCGCTAGCTCAATGAGTAATAACACTTAACCATAACTGTTTTTATTGGGGACAAGTCAGAAAATATGCTAGTATATATATTTAACAGAAAATATCATAAGAATTTCCTTTTCAGAAATGATAAACAATAATCAGTCTCATCATGTTTTTCATATAATATAAATCAATTGAGAATTCGGTAAAACGCTCGGTAAATACGGTGTAATATCAATATTCATGTTTGGGAGGTTTCAATGAATGGATCATGTAATCGGTATAACTATGGACTCCTTCGCAAGAAGTCAAAAATAACGGTAGTCCCTACTCGAGGGAAATCGGTAACGGTATGCTAGTTCTATCTTCCCACTAGTAAGGGCTGTAATGGTAATCGATAATTACAAGGTGCATCAGGTCTAACGAACCTGCCGTTAGCTATGAGATCCTTCAATGTCTACTCCCATTTATACTTATCTTTGTAAACTATATATACTCGTAGAAAATATTTTAAACCTATATAGGGCATTTCAATTCTTATCAAATCATATAATTTCATTTCGATAACAGTAAATTCAAGTAACGGCAAAATAGATCTAGTGACAATGGAAATATTTAAAACAACGGTAATCATCTCAAATAACTATTTCAGTACCATATCGAGTAAAAGACTTGTCGCACATACAAATCAAAATAATCGATAACATATTCAGATTAAAAATTATGTGTAAATCATGCAAGTTATGAAAATACAAATTACGGTAAAATTACTATTCACAGTACTGGTGACGAAATACCAAATGCTTTACCTCGAGCAATTTGTACAAATTCTTCCAATCAATCTATAATTACATAATATCGATGTCATATTAATTTCCTTGTTTAGGCTAATTCATAGCTAATTTAGAATACCCAATCATCGGAGTTCATGTTTGAGTCTTAATTTGTGTGCTCATAGAACTAGTCCAAAATCTATAAATTTCAAACTATTTAGTATACTTTATTCCTCCAAAATTAAACCTATCAGTGCTTAAACCAAACATTTATGGCCTTACTATCCATAGTAATTATTTATTTATTTGTTAACAAAAAAAAAACAGATATTGAATTCTTTTGTGCTACATGAAATCGCGTAAATACAATGAAATAATTCAACTGATAAGAAGAAGGTTAACTTCTTGAGTTGAAGGAGAACTTTATACTTTCAATTAAAACCCTCGGTTCTTCTTAAAGCCTCTGTCCAAAGCTTTCTTCTTCTTCCTCTCTTTTCTTTTTTTTCTCTTTCTTTCCTTCTCCGCTTTTGTTTTCTTCATTTCCTAAAGCAGAATGCTTCGTTCTCCTGTCCCTTGACCCTTTTTTGTTTTGCCGCCACTTTACAATGGGCTTTTGCCCATTTAATTGGCTAGGTTTCCCCCTCTTTTTTTTAGTTTAAGTAATATTAAATGACAAAACACCCCAACTTGAATGTGAAGTATTACAAAATTATTGTTTAAAGACCCTCAAACCTCAAAATTGTAAAGGCATTATCGATACTTTTTAGGCAGAATCATTATTTTTCAATAGAAATGGAGGGGGATTATAAGATATAATATGATAATGGAACTACTTTCTTTTATTTATTTCAAAAATATTTTCTTCATTATTTGGTAGAAATACTTTTTGGTAGGATACAGTTTAGATATCTTAATATTCATAGGTTGTATTTCTGTTGTTCTATTGAAAAAAGAAAAAAGAAGAATGAAATTAGAAGGAATATCAAAAGTTCAGAAAGAAACAGTGAAAATATTTATTATCCTAACCATGGTTAAGTTCATATTTAGGTAATTAGATCTAAACCATTGATATAAAGATAAGATATGTGTCATCCATTAAAATAAGAACTCGGGAAAATGGCGACAATAAAATTTTAACTTGAAATAGCAGGTTAGTTATTACAACTTTGTGATATAGAGAATACAGCATGAAATCTTTTCTCAAACATTGGCTATGAACTACATTTGTTTAACTAAAAAATAGTTTTCATGATCAAAGCAAATAAAAAAATAATTCGGATTTTTAGTAACCAATTTTACTCTACTTTTTCTAGTATAAAAGAGTAGAAAGTAATGGAGAACTAGATTGAGAGAATAAGGAAAAAGAAATCTTATTAATAGTCGCAAATCCCTTCCGATAAATTAGGACAGGTACTTCCAATAGCAAAAAAGAGTAAAAATATTGTCAATTGATAATGGTACTTTGTGATTTTCTCGATAGTGATACCAGATATGGTAAGGAAATTTATATAAGGGTATAATTTGTAATTGCTTTACCCTATTTAATTACTGCCCCGTTACTAATATTTATTACATTAATTATCCGTTACATGGATGATTCGTAACGGTTAAGGTAATACCAACCAATCATGCATCATCAAGGAACCTTTAAATTTTCATATGATGCTGCCTAGGCTGAGAAAGAAGAGCTAAGGGCTGAAATTAAACAATTGGAGAAAGATATCGAGGCTCTTTATAACGACTCGACCGATTTTTTTTTATGTATTTGAGTCCATTCCCCCTTTTGAAGCTTCTCATATGTGTATTTGTGGTTTTATAACTTGCAGAAATGGTTGGTTTCATTTCGGGAAGATAAGATTTTACAATGATTTGGATCCTTTGGTTCTTGGTTTAGAAGCTTAAGTTGGAAATGTTGACTGGTGTTTGACCCTTGTGAAAATGACCCCGGAACAACATTTTGATTTTATTAAGTTTGCATAGTAATTTTGGACTTAGTTGTATGCCCAAAATTGAATTTAGGGGTTCCTAGAATGATTTGGCTTGTTTTGTTGAAAGTAAAAAATTTGGAGGTTTAGAAATTACTTAGGTTTGATTGTAGGTTGACTTTATAGATATCGGATTCGTATTTTTGTTTCGTGACATGGAATAAGTCTGTTTTATTATTTGGAACGTGTAGGCAAAATTTGGTGCCACTCCGAATTGGTTTGATAGGAATCGGACACTTGGTTGTGTTTCTAGCAATTCTTGAGTTCGTTGTAATTTTTCTATGTGTTTTGGTGTCCGAATCATAACTTTGAATGTTATTTTGGTATTTTGATCGCATGAATGAGTTTGTATGATGTTCTTAGATTTGTGTGGATGTCTTGTATGTAGCCCCGAGGGATCGGGTGATTTTGGATACGTTTCAGATTATTTTGGCTTGTTGCTCACCAGCTGGTGTGCTGGCATTGCAGTTATCACAAATATGAGCACCCGTTCGCATTTGCAGTCACCACTTTTGCGAAATACTTATCGCATTTGCAAAAGGGGTTAGTGGGCTGGCAGGCTTCGCATTTGTGAAGCCAGCCTCACAAATGTGAAGATGACCTAGATTGGGAAATCTCACATATGCGACCATTTGGCCGCTTTTGCGAAGGGACTGACTTCGTAAATGTGAAGTCAGTGTTGCATCTACGACATCCCCCTGCGTGCTTCGCGTTTGTGAATGATTTTCTAAATTTGCTGTGTAACGACCCCGACCGATTATTTTGAGTATTTGCATTCAGTTTGGTAGGTTGAGGTTTGAGTAGCTTCATATGGTGTATTATGACTTGCGTTTATCACCGACTTCGGTTTTCGACCGATTCAGAAATGATTTGGAACAATGATTCTATTTTAAAAATTTTAAATTGAAAAAATTGACCAATTTTGACTTTTACATATTTGATCTCGGATCGGAGTTTTGGTGGTTCCATTAGGAGGTTGTCATCTACCATAACTAAATTATTCTAGAAAGGAGTGGAGGGGGATGAAAGAAACTCATCATTTGCTTAATACAGTGAAATCTTAAAGGTCAACGGGAAGTGGGAATAACACTTAGGTACAAAATAGAAGATACAGTAGTTGCTCTGCAGTTTGACAAAGAAGATGACAAGTACAGTAAATTATTGTAGAAAAGTAGAAATATAACAGTATAAAGTTGGCCTCAAAGAAGAGCCAAGCGTCGATAACGTATTGCCACACTTAATTACTTTTACATGTCAGTGTGCTAAGGTCTATTTGCGAATTCTAACAGCTAAAATGAAACTAGTGCCACACTTAGCTTGCCAATTCTAACATCTAAAATCAAAGAAATCCTAAAGCCAGACAACTTGCACACTAAACCAGATAGATTATAAGGCTCACCAATCACAGGCTGTCACGATCCAAAATCCTCTGAGGATCGTGATGGCATCGAACACATTATCATGCAAGCTAACACTGAAAAGTTAATTAAATTCTCATTTTAATATTTGTTGTAATTATTTTTTTTATACATTAAACAATAAATAATGAAATTCACATAAATAAACATGAAGTCTTTAACAAACTTAATATTGAATAATCCCATAATCATCCCAGAACCCAGTGTCACAAGGGCATGAGCTATCTCTAGGAAACAATGTAATACAACAATCGTCCACCATACAAATTGGACAGAAAGTAAATACAGTAATCTAAAAGAGACTCTGCTGGATGCGAGTCTCGAGAAGTGTAGCTCACCTAAGTCTACTTTGACATTTACCAGGGGTCCAATAATAATAATACCAATAATATAGAAAATCTGGAATTTTCATAAAATTGACTTTAACTCAATAGCATGAGGTAAGTAATCAATTCTTTTATTAATAGAAAATTTCCAAATTTATTTTCGTCATTTATACATTTATCTTAGGACATGGAGGCAATATCATCATTTATAGGTTTGCAAGTCAAGCATGCACAAACCATGCCGAGATCGTACGGCCCGATCCAATAATATTTAAATTGTGCACTGCTAGAGGATCGAATGGTGCGAACCATAGATGCATCTATTTAACCTACCGAGGCGTTCGACTCGTTTCACAATAGATAAACATATTCAAACAGTCATTCAAGAATTCATCAAGGAGCAATTATTCAAGAAAATGTAATTTCCTTTTCTAAAAATCAAGAAACAATGTCTAGTCATTTAGAAATTTATTTATACGTTCAATATGTTTTAAGCATTTTAAATTGTCAATAAGATTGCAAATATTACAAATAAAGCATATTTTTGGGTCCTAGACTACCCAGACTTAAGCATAATAGTAGCTACGCACTCACTCACGTCACCTCGTGTGTACGTAACCCCCACAATAGAAGCACATATCCAATTAATTCACATATGGGGACAATTCCCTCTTACAAGGTTAGAAAGGAAACTCACCTCGCTCTGAAACTCCATAACCGGCTCCCAAGCCCTTCCGACGACTCAAACCGATGCCTAGCACTCCAAAACTAGTCAATAAAGGTGCAAACCCATAAATATATACTCTAATACTCTTTAAAAATCTAAGTTATAACAATTCTCAACTCCGCTCGAAAAGTAGATAAAATCACCCTCGGGCCCACATGCCCGAATTTCAAAAGTTTTTAAAGATAAACTTTGCCAATAACCCCATGAACTCAACTATATAATTTATTTCCAATTCCATGCCCAAATTTGTGGTCAAAATCCAAAAATACCAATTTCCAGTTTTTTCTTCAAAACCCAAATTTTTCTTTAGATTCTCATGAATTTTGATGTTAAATCTAAGGTATAATCACAAAATATAATTGAAAATTGGTTAGAGGCACTTACCCAATGATTTGATATGAAAATCCTCTCTCAAAATCACCCACTCTCGGACTTAGGGTTCAAAATATGATAAAATGAAGCAAAAACACGAGTTACACAGCTGAAAACAAGCTGCATATGTCGCATTTGCGATCCAGGGTTCGCAATTGCGAGCCCTCACAAAAGCGAAGAAAGACTTCGCAACTGTGAAAAAGGAAAGACTGGAAATGGTCGCATTTGCGAACTGGGCATCGCAACTGCGATAGAGATGTTCACAATTGCGACCACACCAGAAACCAGTAATTTTCACGACACGAAAATGAGCATAACTTCCTCATACGATGTCCAAATTTGACAATTCTTTTTGCTATGGTTTCGTAATTACGATACGGATCTAATGGTTTAATGAAAACTGAATTTGGAGCTTATTTTCTTAATGTGGTACCATTTATGCCCTAATAAACGACGTTGAAACATCAAATAAGAGCGCGAAACTGCTCGAAACACACCCGAGCCCCCCCGGGACCCCGTCCAATCACACCGACCCGCTCCATAACATAACACGAACCTGCTCGAGGTCTCAAATCATTACAAATAACATCAAAACTACTAATTTTGCATCGATTCAAGCCTAACAAACTATTAAACTTATAACTTGTACATCTGATGCCAAGACCTATCAAATTACGTCCGATTAACCTCAAATTTTGCACACAAGTCAAATTTGATATTTCGGACCTATCCCAACTTCCGAAATTGGAATCCGACCACGATATCAAAAAGTCCACTTCCGGTCAAACTTCTAAAAACCTTCAAATTTCTATCTTTCGCCAAAAGACCCCAAAATGACCTACGGACCTCCGAATTCACTTCCGATCGAGCTCCCGATACCATAATCACCATACAGAGCTATTCCTAGACTCAAAATCCCAAACGGATATCGATAACATTGAAAGGTACTTGTGAGCACGTGATTTTTGCCCTATATGAATTACTCCCACAAATTCAAAATAAAATAAATTTTTCCATTGTTTGCAATTTCGTAGATTTTTGTAGCACTTGTTGTTAATGGTTTGCATTTGTCTGTGCATGTTAATTTTGTTTAATTCATGAAAAATACAAAAAAAATATGTTGCATTTGCATTTAGGATTTGATTCTACATTTTTAGATTGATTAGCAAATTAGTTATTTTAAGAAATGGAAAAATCACAAAATAGGTTATTTTTGCACTTTTTAAATTTAATTTTGAATTTTGGTAGTTTTTCTTTTAATTTGGTTTTTATTAGTTGTAGTAAGTATTATTTGTAGTAATTAATTTAATTTGATAGGATAATTTAATTAGGAATTAATTTAGGTTTTATTTTTAATTTTAATTTAAAAGAAATTAGAAAAAGAAATGAAAAGAAAAAGAAAACAAGAGGGGAAAATCTGTTTTGGGCCAAATCCACTTAATTTCCCCCAGCCCAATTGAAATTTCCCATACCCATTCAATTCAAGCCCAAACCCAGTACAATACTCAGTCCAAGCCAGCCTGACCAAACGACGTAGTACGGGAGTGGACGGTGTCGTTTTGAGTTTAATAGGTTTTGATCAAATCCTGGCCTTTCATTTTGTTCCATCTAACAGCTCAGAACACTTCTCTAATATTGTTTAAAATTGTCCGAATACCTCGGAGACCAGTGCAGTTCACCCATTTCATCTCCTCCATCTCAGAACCCTAGAGATGCCGCCCAGTATCACCCACCTTCTCCGGTGGCGGCGCCACCTCGAACCACCGTCAAATTCACACCCCAAGATCCTCACAACCTCCCCTTTCTCAACCCCTAACCAGTCTCCCTCGAATCCCCCTAGAATCTCTCGAATCTTCAATCAAAACAATCAGACCCCAAACCCTAAAGCCCTAAATCTCCCAAATTATCAAGTTTCAATAAAGGATTGGGGCTGAGGTTGATTTTATTCATGTGTTCTCAATGAGAACACCCAATTAATGTCAATCTCGGTTAAAAATTGAAGGTTCGAAGATTAGGTCAAGGTCGTTGCTCGTTTGCTTTTTTTTTAGGTACTTCAATGCTATTTTTCTTTCATTTTTATTCTCATCTTCTTCTGTTTCTTCCCTTTTTCTTGCTGGTTTGTCTGTTGCTTAAATCATCTCTGCATGCATGTTAATTTTAGTTATTTTTTTACTTTATTTGTTTGATTTTTCTTAAAATTACCCTCCTATTTTTGTTTTAATTGATATCCATGGTTCAGAGAGTTCGTACAACTTTGGCTGCCTATTTTTTGAATTTTTCTGGGCTCTGTAGATAGAGGCCCAAAGAGAGGGGTCAAACCGGATTTTGCAAGCCCTGTTTGGGTTCCTTGTGGTAAATATCAGGGGTTGTAAGGGTAATTTAGGGATTCTATTTGAGGGAATAATTCAGTAACTGAAATGGGAAGCTTTTTAGAAGTTGACCTTAGGACTAAAAAGAATTTTGATCTTTTGAACTGAGATTTTTAAGCAAAAAGGAAAATTGAGCAAGGATTAAAAAGCAAAGTCTGAAACCTCTATTGCTTCCCTAAAACCCCTCTATAAAGTCTCATTTTCAAAAAGAATTTTGAAGGGATCAGATCTGGAAAAATAAAAAAAAGGGCTAAAGAGAACTTTGAACACTGGAAAAAGTCTGAAAACTGGAGGAAAAATACAAAGAAAACACTAAAAACACTGTTACATTAGATTTTGTGTGTGGGATTCTTTGAGTTTTAAAAGCTGAAAGTGATTATTGATTCATTCTGGGTTGAAATAGTTTGGAAAAGCTGTGATTTGCTAGTCTCTCATTGTTAAATTACTGCTGATATTGTTCTGTTGTTGTTGATCCATCACTGTTCTTATTCTCTTTGCTTTTCTAGGTATCTTTTAGAAACACAAACAACATGTAAAAATGTGAATCTGCACTTCAAATATGAAATACTTTGGATACAGGTTGTACTTCAAGTTTAATTCTTATGTTTCTTTTATTTTTGTATTATGATGCATGTAAACCTTATATTATGCATGCTAGTCTCAATGGTCTGATTCTGGAAAGGCATGAGCATGAGGTTTGGATTCAAACGAGCTGAAGTCCGTGAACATATACGTGTCATGAGAGCCTTGTAATAGAAGATACAGTTTAAGCATGTGATTCATACTAGTTTGTTCAAGCGTTAATAGTTAGCTATTGTTTATTGTGACCTTTGGGGTTTGCTACTGTTGATCATTGTAGATGTAAAATCATAAGGAGCTACCGTTGAGCATGTTGATTGATTTAGTTATTACTGAATGTATTAGCAGTCTGCATCCTTTTTTACTTTATAGATTGTGCAAATGACAGTGTTGTTTCTTTTCGTTAGCATAAGTGTTCATTAAAACCATGTTTCAGATTAGTTACTTAACTAGTATAAGCTAGGTCGTTCTAGTTATGTATTCCTCTAAGATCCTATTGGTGTGAGGTTTTGGGTGCTTTTAATTGACAGTTTCAAAGTCAGTTAGTGCATTGTCATTTAAATTTCCCTGTTCATGTGATGCTTCTTTCTCCATAAAGGAATTTCGAATGGGAGTTGAGTCTAATTTGGGTTCCGAGGATGCCTCAGAATTAGTATAGTTCTTTACATGTTTTTTTTAATAAGCTTGAATCATATGGTTGTCTAAGTATGTTAGTATGAAATCGGAACTTATCATATGAATAAAGTCTATTTGAAAACTTCAAATTGCTCTCTTTTATCGGAAATTCGAAGGGATGGTTTAAAGTGATGAAATAGCCTACACAAGTTAATAGCTAGTTGCCCAAATTTGAAATGTCATGACAATGTGGTTTTCCTGCAACGATTAATGCTGAAAGCACCGAATTTGGCTATAGCATGGGCCCAATGGTGTCGAGTTTCCTTTGCTGGGAATATTTCAGTTTGGGCTTAACGTTTTAGCCCATTTGTGTCCTCTTGCCTATTGACAAAATGGTAGTTGGATGGTGGGTCCATAACCTACCTGAGCTCTTTCAATATGTTCAGTATGGTATCGTGTTCTGTTAGCATATGATTATTAACACTGAGTTTGAAATTTTCACATTAGTGATTTGAAATTCTTCATGTAGTTTAATTTAGTTAATTTCCTTTAATATTGGAATTGAGGTGTGCTGTACCAAATAAAATATTAAAATGCATGGCCCTCATTTAATTAATATTCTTATCCTTAGAAATCGAGGTGCACCATTTAGCAAATTTTTCATGGCCCTCGCAAAGTTGATAAATGCGTAGTTGCTCTAGGCGCGTAATTTAAAATTACCTTCTTAAACTCGGGTGCGCATTTCATGTGATCCAAATCTAAATCTTAATAACGTTAAATGAAATATATTTCGGACTGCGGGTGCATTTCATGTGGCGCGGTCCAAAGACGTATTTTAGATGACGTTAAAATCTTCCTTAAAATAATTACAAACAATTTTAAAGTTAAAATGCACATAGGTTTAAAAGTTTTTCAAAATCAGATAATTAGGCCAATAATAAAAGTTGAGCGACCGTGCTAGAACCACGGAACCTGGGAATGCCTAACACCTTCTCCCGGGTTAACAGAATTCCTTACACGGATTTCTGTATTCGCGGATTATAATACAGAGTCAATCTCTTCCTCGATTCGGGATTTGAACCGGTGACTTGGGACACCATAAATTTTCCCAAGTGGCGACTCTGAATATTTAAAGAAATAAATCCCATTTTGACTGTCACTTTAATTTGAAAAAAAATCCCTTATACCTTTTCGGGTGTAGGAAAAAAGAGGTGTGACAGCTTTGGCGACTCTGCTGGGGACAAGAACCCAGAATCTCTGGTTCAGGGTTCAGAATTCGAGCTTAGATGAATTGTTATATTTGGCCTTATTTATTATCTGGTTTTATGCATATGTTTGGGCCTAATGTGCTAAATGTTGCTTTTACCGCTATGATATTCTGTGAACTGTATATAAACTGCTACGAAACCCTTCTTCTCTCTAAGTCTTCTAAATCATTTGGTGAATGTGCACTTCGGTGATTTCTCTTCTGTCTTGAGTCTTATCCAATTTTAGAATGAGGTTCGGACAAGTTGCAAAGCCGGCGAAGTTTCTGTATTCCCGGTACGCTGCGCCCTGGCTCGAGTTGTCCGCTGGGGTAAGCCAGGTCTAGAACAATAAACTCAGGTTTTAAACCTAGTATAACAAAGCCTCATGCTGGATCCCTAGTAGGAACATTTGTTTGTATCACATGCATTTGACTTTGGAGACTCAACACAGGGGTTTGGTCTGTCAAGGACAGGTGTACCCGAAATGAAAAGACCATCTTGATGCATCTTACTTGCTACTTGTGCATTTATCTGCTTCGGATTTGCATATTGACCGGCTTATGAATAATTAGAGGAGAGTTGGAAAAGAAAAGTCATTGTGAGGGCTAAGAGAGATAATTACTTGTTTTTGAAAAATCAGTGTCCAAAAATATACCGAAACTCTGCCAAAATTTTGAAAAATTTTCTATTTTTATTTTCGTCAAATCTGACCGAACTACGCCAGTTTGATTCTCATCGGATGTTGGATATGTAGGCAACCCCTATCGGGTCCAACTTGCCTTTTTGCAAAAATAACCTAAAAAGAACAATTTTTTTATATTTATTGTAAATAAGCAAGGTGATGCCATTCTTGTCTAAAATAGCCGAATGCACCAAAAGTCGTCGGAAGGCCATTTTTGCAAGAACAACCACCTTTGGTCATTTTTCAAGGTTTTGGCCGGTTGGCAAACACAACCTTAAAATCTTCTTCCTTGAAGTGCTGAAATGCCGTATTGGCAGAGCCGGATATTTTTATGAAACGGAAGGCCGTTTTTGCAAGAACAACTACCTTTGGTCATTTTTCAAGGTTTTGGCCGGTTGGCAAACACAACCTTAAAATCTTCTTCCTTGAAGTGTTGAAAGGCCATATTGGCAGAGCGAGATATTTTTATGAAAATTTTGAAAAAATAGTGATAACTTTTTCTTGAGTCAAAATGAGTCATAATTTTTCTCTTAATTAAAATTACCCTAATAAATGTGCAGGATGAGCACAATTCAAAATGAACCTTTCTCAGTCCGTGAAGAAATCCCGTTAGAGTTACATATGTGGTGGCATGATTTGGGGGAGGATAGCAGAAAAGTTGTGATAAAGGCTTTGGGTGGACTTGTCAGTTTCTTCAAGATTAAGCCGAGGAAGGATGTAATTGAGGCCCTGATACCCTTCTAGGACCTAGCACATAATGTATTCCACTTTGTTGATTTTGAGCTAACTCTGACGTTTGAAGAGATAGCAGGCTACACTAGTTTTCATGGGAAGCTTAGAAATCAATACCCTGTGGCGATTAGAACAGTAACTCATCACAAATTTTTGGACCTGTTAAGCATCAGTCGGGAAATTCAAGACGAAAATTTGGCCAAGGGATTCTGTTCCTTCTACTTTCTGTACCGACGTTACGGGAACCCCCGTGGCTTTGAGATGCCAGATACCGGTCTTACTCACTCAGGAAACAAAGATAAGTGGGAATCCCGGAGAGGATTAGATTTTATAGTGGTGTTCCTAGGTGTTTTGATTTGCCCTAGAAAAGATGGGAACATAGAGTTGGGGCTCATGGGGATAGCTGACTTTATGATAAAAAAGGCAAATGGGACCATCGTACCACTGATATTGGCAGAAATTTATTGAGTTTTGACCCTCTACCGAGAAGGGGGAAGGTTTTTTGAAGGGTGCAATATGCTTATACAACTTTGGATGGAAGAGTACCTCTACCATCGCCTGGGGTATATGAACTGTGGCATGATCGGTATTTAATGCATTGAAAAATATGAACAACGGGTGGAGGGTTGTGAGTTACCGGATGGCACAGAAGCATGGTATGCGCACTTGAGCTCCTTGACTGCAAACAAGATTAAATGGACATTCGGGTGGCTCTCGCTCGGTGAAGTCATCTATATGTAGGCCGAAGTGTGTTGTCTTCTACTGATGGGCCTTTGGAGCATCCAACCTTATTCCCCACATAGAGTTCTATGTCAGTTAGGCAGATACCAGACTTTCCCACACGATGAGGACTTGAGTCGGCAGGTAATTGAGTTAGAATCAAAAGCAGTTTTTATAGAAGAAAGGGTGCGTCGGATTTGGCATCAGTGCAGGTTCTTAGAGACCAAGATGCAAGTACGAGATCTATCCAGAGGTGAGCTAGATCTTAGTTACACTGCTTGGTACGGTAAAAGATCCCGAGTCCATCAAGAACCTGAACGACCCGCAAAGAGGTCCCATGTGCAAAAATTCACCGATGGAGCGCAGGTGCAATGGGATTGGTTGGCCAAAGAAAATGAGTATAGGGCTACCATAAGTAAACTGGAAAGGCAGGTCAAGGATCTTCAGTTTGAGAATAGTTTGCAAGCCATCGTGGATGAGGGCGAGAAGAAAAAGCTAGCCAAAGAAAATGAAGCCCTTCGAGCTCAAATTCAGGAAATGAAAATAGCCGCCGAAAACCCCGTCAGAAGTGCAAAAGATGAAAAGCTTTTAGGTAAGCTTAGGCAGATTGTGGGTGAATATAGTTTTGATCTGACCAAAGCAGAGGGTGAACTAGCTAGGGCTCGAACAAAATTGGCTATGAATGCGGAAGAGAGAGTACTCCTGGTTAAACAATTAAAAGAGAAATATGACAATGAGGTTGCAGGGTTGAAGAAAAGGGCCATCATCTTTGAGAACAAAATGATTAAGCATGCAAAAGAATTTAAAATATAAAGAGGACACTGTTATGCAGTAATGGCACAGTTAGAAATAGATTTTCAACAACTTCAAGAACATAATCATGTAACTGAACAAATTTTGGAAGCTAGGGGCCAGCAGATTGGATGTTTGTTGCAAGAAAAGGGTGTCATAAGAGAAAAGGTCAGAAGGATCGCCGACTACATCGCGATAAAATGTAGTAGTTGTGAGGACATGACTAGATCCATGTTCTTTGCCACTGTAATGACCTTTGTCCACTAGATAATGGAAGAACTCTATCATCTCCAAGGGGATTTGGCACATAGGCCCGTGGCGAGATCGAATGATATCCCACGGGACCCAGGAGCATTTGAGGCATTGATGTATTCATGATTTTTACTCGAGTCTGTATTTTCTTTCTATTGGAGTCTGTTAATCTATTTTCGGGTCTGTATATTCATGTTTCTGTTAGAGTCTGTTAGTTTCCTTTTTCGATTCTGTTGGTTTTTACGGTTAAAATTCGGTAGGATGAGTCGTTGTAATCAAAACATTTAATTTTTTTTATGAACACTTGAAAATTCCAAAAAATGTTCTTATTATTTATTTTTACATTTATCCCCCCAGAACTACGCTTGGTCTGATTTATGCGGGGTCATGGTACGTAGGAAATCTCCATAAGATTCGATCACAACCAAAAGAAAAAAGAAAAAAAAGAAAAGAAAAAAAGAGAAAAGAAAAGAAAAAAGGGAGAGAAAACAAGAAACTGTGGGAAGGAAACAATGGAAAAACAAGAGAGAAAGATGAGAAAATAAAAAACAATGAGAAATCAATCAAAGAAAGGCATGAGTGAAAAGAGAGCGAAGAAGAAGTTGCAAATGGAAATTAAGGAAAGCCGGGATGACACAAGCAACCGACCAAGTGCATAATCGAAATGGCTAACTGCTTAGGTGCATTGCAACCCCAATGTGCGGTTGCCTGTCCGTTAAATTCCCTAGCGCTAATGGGATGCCCCCATTTTGTTCCTTTTGATATATTCATAGCAGAAAGGTGGTTGGTTTGTGATTCTCAAAGTAGTAACTCCTCTCCACAACATAAATTAAAAAGGCAATGGCAGACAATAACGAAATTGAGTTGGTTGATATCGATGCCCGAAAGCAGTTGGTTGAACAAGACAATGGTTTGGCTGATGAGGTAAGGATGTTAAGACAACACATGATGAGCATGTATCAGGCCTAGATGACTGGGAAGGCACCACCCCTGTCACCACCTAGCTTCTTAGATGATACCCTTACCCAAACTCCAGTCATAGTGTTGGATGATTCCCCGTACTCTCTAGATCCACCCGTTTATCACAGCTTTCCCAACCACCCTAGTATCTCCATCACTCTTCCTCCAATTACTTATTCCTAAAATTTCCCTCCTGTCATATCTGATATTCCCAACAATGAATACCCACTCAAAGCTCATGGTGCCCAATATTACCCTTCAAAGGTTGCCCACAAGGTTCCTGACTCATACGAGAAGAGCCCTCGGGATGAGCTTCATGCTGAAAATGAAAAGGTTACAGGAAAAGAAGAGTGAGGTGATATATCCATGAAGCTGAAAAGCGTAGAACAATTCTTAAAGAATATGCAAGGGATGGGAGACCCGGTTAACATATCTTACAAAGAATTGTGTATGCCCCTGACGTTCGCCTGCCCGCAGGGTTTAAAGTGCCAAAGTTTAACTTATATGATGGGTGTGGAAATCCGGTAGCCCATCTGAGGGGTTATTGTAGTGAAATGAGAAGTGTTGGCAAGAAAGATGATTTGTTGATGGTGTATTTCAGTGAGATCTTGACTGAGGCAGCTTTGGAATGGAATAATCGTCAAGATGTCGGTAAATGGCATACATTGGGCGACATGGATCAAGATTTTGTGCGACACTTTCAGTACAATATAGACATTGTCCCGGACCGCTCCTCCCTATCTCAGATGCAAAAGAAACCCAAGGAATGTTTTAGGGATTTTTGGCTCAGATGGAACGAACAAGTTGCTTGGAATAATCCTCCCATTGATAGAAAAAATGTTGCTCAGCCCCGTCGACGACAAGGTCCAGTGGTCATTCTTGCTAAGCGCTTTCAGCCTTAATATCAACCCTGTAGATATCCTTGTAATCCTCCCCACTGCTACTTCTCTCCACAGAACCCCCAAAATCGTACATCACTTCCCCGATACCCCATCCACAATGTACCACCATATGCTCCACATCCCCGAGGCCCGCGATGGCCCGCACCACTTCCACAAATGTCTCACCCGCCCCCTCGGGCATATCAACCCCCTTCCTGCAAAAGGCTCCAACCTAGGCCAGAGTATAAAATGAAAAGACTGCTAAAAAAGAAAATGCTTTCACGCCCATCGGAGAATCCTATACAAGCTTGTTTGAAAAGTTAAAGCATTCTGTCCTAATTGAGTCGCTCCTCGGCTATACTCTAGACCCATATGCAAAAGGCTATGATCCTGTTGTATGATGTAAGTACCACTCTAATGTCCAAGGGTATAGCATTGAAGATTGTCGCTCTTTGAAAAGGGAAATAGAAAGAATGATTCAAGAAGGGGTAATTGTGACCAATGACAGTGACAGGGAGCATGCGAATCCTCTTGGGAACTTGTTGATTAAAGTTGAAAATGTTGAAGTTGGTAATGGTCTTGACAATATTGATGTGGAACTCAGTGGCTAAGATGACGTGCTTGGTAATTGGAAAGACGCTCCATCTCTTGGCTAGCTGGGGAAGAGTCTCATCGGTTTATGTTATCGTCATTTCTATTATCCGGGTTATTTACAAGGTTGTAATCCAGATATTGTCTTCTGACTCAAACCCTTCTATCCTTTTATTTTGCCTAGTTTGTTTAGTCTTGGTAGCTCGTTTAGTATTGTCTAGGTTTGTAACCCTAGTTTAGTTTGCTTATTTTATTGTTCAAACCCTTTCACCATCTGTCTAATGCAATTTTCTGTTTTTTGTTATTTCTAGTCATTTATGTTTAGTTCTCTTTTCTTTTTATAGTTCTTTTCCTGTTGACTCTAGTGACAAGACATGCACGCATAATTCTCAGCCTAGTCTTAAAAAGGCAGTTTAATCATGAAGCAATGAAACAGTTTGGAAGATGATATGGACATTTAAAGGAAATAAGTAAATGGATTCTGAGATCACTTCAGGCCCGAATTGTGTAAAATTGGGGCGGATAGAACATACAGAAACACTATTAAAATGCATCATGCCGCATCGGGTTGAAGCTAAAGGCAAGTTTGCCCCAAATTGGCAGGGGCCGTTCTTGGTAACGAGAGTGTTGTCCAATGGTGCTTTGTAGTTAACAAATGAAGAAGGCAAATGTGCGAATATGGCTATCAATTCTGGTGCAATCAAAAGATATTATGTATGGTTTATCTGGTTGGTTTAATTGGGTTGTTCGTATTTGGCATGTGTTAAATATTGGAATGACGAATGCATTTTGTTCTGCTATCTAGACACTTTATCCTTTGTTACCCCCTTTTGAGCCTTATTTAATTCCTTTCATACCCTTTTTTTGGAATCAGTAGCAAAGTTCTGAAACGCAAGCGCAAAAGATAAATAAAGGAAAAAAGAGAATGAAAAGAAAAAAAGAAAAAAAAAGCAAAAAAAAAAAAGGGAAAAAGAAGAAGAAAAAAAGAGAAAAAAGGGAAGAAGAAAAGAAGAGAAAGAAAAGAAAAAGAGAAGAGAAAATCACAACAAAACAAAGCAATTCTTATGACATTAACTACGTTCGATCTGATTCCTTTTAAGGATACGTAGGCACCCTCACGGTTCGGTCCCATTAAAGTAAAAATCCAAAGTCCCCAAGCAAAGAAACTGGGGCAGAAGTTGCGATTGTTGTAAGAAATCTGATTCCGAAAGTTGTAATTTTGAACCCAGTTGAGTTGTTTTGAGCCTTTTGATACCCTTTCCTTCTAACCCCATCCAAAAGCCCACATTACGGTCCAAAGAAAGACCTTCCGACCAGTCTTCGAGAGATGCCAATTCGAGCAAGTAGAGGTGATTCATATCAGGTGAAACACTCTGTTCTGAACGAAGGAAAAGATAAAAATGAGAGAGTCTTATTGAAAACTTTCACAGGCATCATACGACGGCGGTAAGTTGAGAGAAAGAACAAAATGAGAAAGGCTTGACGTTGAAACCCTTCAGGCACTACAAGCCAAATAAGGATCGTGAATCAGATTAGATAATCAGAGCATTGAACCCCAGTTTCGCGGTTTAGGGGTATAACAAGAATTAGACATCAGACTTGCTTAACAAAATAGGCCACAGGTACATGTCATGGTCATTAGAGTTGGTATTCACATCTGATAGGTTTCTACTTTGTAGTTTTTGTTAGGAATCATCTCTTTCCTTTGTCCTTTACTCTGCTCATTTTGTCTTGTTTACTTCATCTTCCTGAGTCTGTTTGGTCAGAAAAAGTGAGAAATGACTTCAAAATTTGCCACCAGCTTTCCAATTGCACAAAATAGGATCCGACTAGCACATCAAAGTGTCATAAGTCAGAAAAGAACAATGTGCGCACTGAGTTGGTAACAATCAACATGCTTTGGGGTTCAAGTGAAATACAAAGGTTTGGTATATATCAATTCATGAATAATACAATAGATGGAGGGTGTAGGGTGAATGGATCAAAGGTATTTCTGTGATAAGATTGACAACAAAGTGGTTAACCAGTGACAAGCAAGGTCTTCCAAGCAAAAATCAAAGTTATCATGGCAAGTGATAGAGTAATAGACCTCAAGTCCAAGGCCAGTGATTTTGGTCAGGAAAGAATAACATGCACACTGAGTGGATGGAAACTGACGTGCTTTTAAAGGTTCAGTACATGTCAATGCAAGAGCATAATGCAACAGATGAATGGTATTGGGTTTGAACGGATCAGAGGTATTCTCCGTGATAAAGGTAAGAGAGAAAAGCGGTCAGTCAATAAACATGCAAGGTCTTTCGAGTTGAAACCGAAGCTACCACTGGAAGTGAAGGAGCAATCCCCCTCAAAGTTCAAGGCCACAAACCAACCACCATGCTTAAACTGACAAGATTTTTCTTTGATTTGAAACAGAGGCAGAAAATTTTGTTTGTTTCGGAGAAACCCTGTGTAAGGAAAAGCAAGCACCAGACAGGTTTGACCGTAAATTCTCAGGACCCTCCTGGAAAATGGGACCAAGTTTAAAATTCAAAAACAACCATGAGTAACAAAATCTAGCATAAATGTACCCCAAAGAAATATAAATTGGCTTTGAAGTTTTCATTCTTAGGATAAGATTCAATTCTAAATTGGCAGGACCCTATTGGATAATGGGATTTAGTTTTAAGACCTTCATAAGATAACAAGATTTAGCGGAATTCATGCATTTAGAAAATATAATTATGAGTTTTCAGGACCCTCCCATATAATGAGATCTAGCTTTCCAATTCTTAGTGAAATTTGGTAACGTAATTAGTTAATAATCACAAATGTGCCCAGCTACCAAACTGGACCAGAAAACTTTTATTGTTTTGTCTATTTTGTTGAAATCAGGAGCCTACCTGGAGAGAAAGGGAATACAGTTAAAGTTTTGGCAATCAGGCGTCCACTTGGAGAGCAAGGGAATATAGTTAAAGTTTTGGAATTCAGGCACCTACCTGGAGAACAAGGAGAAGCATTTAAAATTTTGGCAATCAGGCACCCACCTGAAGAGCAAGGGAATACAATTAAAGTGTTGTAAATCAGGCACCCACCTAGAGAACAAGGAGAAGCACTTAAAGTTTTGGCAATCAGGCGCCCACCTGGAAGGCAACGAAATACAATTCAAATATTGTAACTGGGCGCCCATCTGGAGAGAAAGTGAATACAGTTAAAGTTTTGGCAATCAGGCGCCCACCTAGAGAGCAATGGAATACAGTTAAAGATTTAGCAATCAGGCACCCACCTGAAGAACAAGGAGAAACCGTTAAAATTTTGGCAATCAGGCGCCCACCTGGAGAGCAAGGGAATACAGTTAAAGTGTTGGAAATCAGGCACCTACCTGGAGAACAAGGAGAAGCAGTTAAAGTTTTGGCAATCAGGCGCCCACCTGGAGAACAAGGGAATACCGTTCAAATTTGTAATCAGGCGCCCACTTGGAGAGCAAGGGAATACAATTAAAGTTTTGGCAATCAGGCGCCCACCTGGAGAGCAAGGGAATACAGTTAAAGTTTTGGCAATAAGTAACCCACATGGAGAACAAGGAGAAATAATTGAAATTTTGGCAATCAGGCGCCCACCTGGAGAGCAAGGGAATATAATTAAAGTGTTAGAAATCAGGCACCCACCTGGAGAGCAAGGGAATACAATTCAAATGTTGTAATCAGGCGCTCACCTAGAGAGCAAGGGAATACAGTTAAAATGTTGGAAATGAAGCACCCACCTGGAGAACAAGGAGAAACAGTTAAAATTTTGGCAATCAGGCGCCCACTTGGAGAGCAAGGGAATACAATTAAAGTGTTGGAAATTAGGCACCGACCTGGAGAACAAGGAGAAGCAGTTAAAGTTTTGGCAATCAAGCGCCCACCTGGAGAGCAGGGAAATATAGTTCAAATGTTGTAGTTAGGCGCTCACTTGGAAAGCAAGGGAGTATAGTTCAAGTTTTGGAAATTAGGCACCCACCTGGAGAACAAGGAGAAGTAGTTAAAATTTTGGCAATCATGCGCCCACCTGAAGAGCAAGGGAATACAGTTAAAATGTTGGAGATCAGGAGCCTACCTGGAGAGCAATGGAATACAGTTAAAGTTTTGGCAATCAGGCGCCCACCTGGAGAGCAAGGGAATATAATTAAAGTTTTGACAATCAGGCACCCACAAGGAGAAGAAGTTAAATTGTTGGCAATGAGGCGGCCACCTGGAGAGCAAGGGAATACGGTTAAAGTGTTAGAAATTAGGCACCCACCTGGAGAACAAGGAGAAGCAGTTAAAGTTTTGGCAATCAGGCACCCACCTGGAGAGCTAGGGAATACAGTTCAAATGTTATAATCAGGCGCCCACCTAGAGAGCAAGGGAATATAACTAAAGTGTTGGAAATCAGGCACCCACATGGAGAACAAGGAGAAACAGTTAAAATTTTGGCAATCAGGCGCCCACATGGAGAGCAAGGGAATATCGTTAAAGTGTTGGAAATTAGGCACCCACCTGGAGAACAAGGAGAAACAGTTAAAGTTTTGGCAATCAGGCACCCACATGGAGAGCAAGGGAATACAATTCAATTTTTGTAGTTAGTCACCCACCTGGAAAGCAAGGGAATATAGTTCAAGTTTTGGAAATCAGGCACCCACCTGGAGAACAAGGAGAAGCAGTTAATGTTTTGGCAATTAGGTGCTCACCTTGAAAGCAAGGGAATACAGTTAAAATATTGGCAATCAGGCGCCCACCTGGAGAGCAAGGGAATATAGTTCAAATGTTGTAATCAGGCGCCCACCTGGAGAGCAAGGGAGCACATCTAAGGTTTTGGTAATTAGGCGCCCACCTGGAGAGCGAGGGAATACAGTTCAAATTTTGTAACCAGGCGCCCACCTGGAGAGCAAGGGAATACAACTAATGTGTTGGTAATCAAGCGACCACCTAGAAAGCAAGGGAATACTGTTTAAGTTTTGCCAATCAGGCGCCCACCTGGAGAGCAAGGGAATACAGCTAAGGTTTTGGTAATCAGGCGCCCAGCTGGAAAGCAAGGGAATACAATTCAATTGTTGTAATCAGGCGCTCACCTACAGAGCAAGGGAATACAGCTAAGGTTTTGGTAATCAGGAGACCACCTGGAGAGCAAAGAAATACAGTTCAAATTTTGTAATCAAGCGCCCACCTGGAGAGGAAGGGAATACAATTCAAATGTTGTAAGTAGTCGCCCAAATGGAGAGCAAAGGAATACCGTTAAAGTTTTGGCAATCAGGAGCCCACCTGAAGAGCAAGGGAATACAGTTCAAATGTTGTAATCAGGCGCCCACTTGGAGAGCAAGGGAATAGATATAAGGTTTTGGTAATCAGGTGCCCACCTGGAAAGTAAGGGAATACAGTTAAAGTTTTGGCAATCAGACGCCCACCTGGAGAGCAAGGGAATATAGTTCAAATGTTGTAATCAGGCGTACCTGGAGAGCAAGGGAATACAACTAAGGTTTTGATAATGAGGCGCCCACCTGAAAAGCAAGGGAATACAGTTAAAGTTTGGGTAATCAGGAGCTCACCTGGAGAACAAAGCAATTTAAGTGGCGGTAATTAGGAGCCCACCTGGAAAGCAAAGAAATTTAAGTGTTGGTAATCAGGAGCCCACTTGGAGAATAAAGTAGATCAAGTGTTGGTAATCAGGAGCCCACCTAGAGAACAAAGCAGATCAAGTGTCGGTAATCATGAGACAACCTGGAGAATAAAGCAATTCAAGTGTTAGTAATCAGGAGCCCACCTGGAGAACAAAACAATTCAAGCGTCGGTAATCAGGATCTCACTTGAAGAACGAAGAGAAAGAAACAATGTTCAAAGGAAGTCGGTTCAAGTTCAGCAATCAAGCGCCCACTTGAAGAAAAGGGAAAGCATCTTATATTACAGTTCAAGTCGGCAACAAAGGAACTTCACCTGGAGAATACGAATCAACGGAGCAACAAAAATTGCAAGATCATGTTTGAAGATATAGATAGGATTCTTTTAATTTATAGATCATAGTTTAGTCTAGCATCTTTTGTTTTGTCATGGTGTAATAAAGAGTTCAGTAAGCAGTAGCAGCAGCAACAACAATAGTGAAATCATAGCTTCATGGTAGTCCCAGCTACCGAAACTTCCCGAACTACACTAACCTAATTTCTTTATAGCCAAGGATATGTAGGCAACCTCGAAAGTAGGGTGCAGTTAAATCTTTCAAAAAAATTTCCCACGGAGTATCCAAATGGGCAAAAATCGCTTGTATCCGCTCACTTTATCTTTGCACGAAAACTCTTCGTGTTTCCGAGCAAAGAGAGGCAGCTGTGAGCACGTGATTTTTTCCCTATATGAATTACTCCCACAAATTCAAAACAAAATAAAAATTTTCATTATTTGCAATTTCGTAGATTTTTGTAGCATTTGTCGTTAATGACTTGCATTTGCCTGCGCATGTTAATTTTGTTTAATTCATGAAAAATACAAAAAATATGTTGCATTTGTATTTAGGATTTAATTATACATTTTTAGATTGATTAGCAAATTAGTTATTTTAAGAAATGAAAAAATCACAAAAATAGTTTATTTTTGCACGTTTTAACTTTAATTTTGAATTTTGGTAGTTTTTACTTTAATTTGGTTTTAATTAATTGTAGTAAGTATTATTTGTAGTAATTAATTTAATTTGATAGGATAATTTGATTAGGAATTAATTTAGGTTTTATATTTTAATTTTAATTTAAAAGAAATTAGAAAAAGAAAACAAAAGCCGAAATCTGTTTTGGGCCAAATCCACTTAATTCCCCCCCCCCCCCC